>NQVE01000192.1:392500-580000 GCA_003260385.1 Cuscuta australis
CGATCTAACTTATTCTATTGATTCATGTGTTACTAAAAATGAGACGCTTTGGACACCACGGGAGGGTTTGATGATAGTAAAAGTTGGGAGATTTGGAGAAACAAAGAGGTCGATTAGTACACAATATTCTATAGAAAAATTTGCTTCGTATAAGATGGTACTTTTTCCTGAATAGGACCAAGTTTGTTTAATTCCTTTTATTGCACATATTTCTGTATGATCTGTCAAATATGTCCTCATTAATAACAAGTATTGTATAATAACTGATTATACAAATGACTAGTTATACGAATGCGGCAATTATTAATAGTGAAATTTGCACTAAATAAGACTAAAACATAATGACTTTTCTTAATAAGTTTTGGATAATGCCTGATTATTTCAATGAATATTCAAATTGTATTTAATAATGTTTTATTATATTTGAGGTATGTAATGTGTCATTCTTCTCAAAGCCAAGGCATTTTAGAAACTGGAAGAAACAACAACAAACTGGAAGAAACTGAAAAAACTTTAAAAAAAAATTGGAAAACCTAAAAAACTTTAAAAAAATTATTGAGTAAATTTCATAAAAGGTCCCCAGTTATAGGTCGTTTTACATATTTAGTCCCTACATATCAAATATTACTAATTTAGTCTCTAATTATTACGGAGTATATCATTTTTCACGAATGGTCCTTTGTTAACGTTTTTGTTAAGAACATGAATAAAATTGTATATTCATATTTCTCTCTCTCCTCAATTAAGCTTCCTCCCTCCTCTCGTACTCTTTCTCAAACTCGTCGCTGAGTTTGAAGCTCTAAACCCAAAACTGAAAATGAGCACTCCTCTTTTAATAAGCTTTATGGATGAGTTTTATCGGTTAGTCTCAAGAAATTGTAAAGAAAATAAACATTAAAACTCATCCATGAAGGTTACTGGTTCGAATTTGGGTACCACTAGTTCAACAAACAATTGAGAGAAGAATGATAATTTCAGTTTTGGGTTCAAAGCTTCAAACTCAACAACGGGTTTGGGAAAAGAGTGCGAGGAAAGGAAAGAAGCTTAATTGAGGAGAGAAAACAGTGTGAATTTACAATTTTATCCACGTGCTTAACGAAAATGTTAACAAAGGACCATTCGTGGAAATGAATATAATAATTGGGGACTAAATTAACAATATTTGATATGTAGGGACTAAATATGTAAAACGACCTATAACTAGGGACCTTTTATGGAATTAATCAAAATTATTTTAGCGTATTTTTATATTATTCTCATTTTAATTCTTGTTGTTATAAATTACTACTACTACTTATGGGATAATGAAGGTTCCATCCCTATATATAGTGACTTGTATCAACGTTCCCTTTATTACTCAAATTTTATTAGTTACATATATATAATGTATCACCGTTCCCTTTAAAACTAATATAATCTGATAATAATTGGTCTTATGGGATAATGAAGGTTTCATCCATATATATAGGAATAAAGAATACAAGAGATAATCATAATCATAGTAGAATAACAATTATAGAAATGATAGAAATAGTAAAGAAATAAATAATAATATCTTGTTTTTTATTATCCTTCTGCGAGTTGATTAACAGTAATGATGGGCAGCTTAGAGCACAAGTACAGGAATGGAGCTAGTAGGGGCAGTTTTGTGACTGCTTAGAAAAAGGAATGAATGAGTAGTCATGGGGCCTACTATGACTTCATCTCGCATAATTGATAGCTAGAACCAACATGTTTCATATAGTCATGCAGAACTGGACTCTTGATCACACAGACAGTGGATTCATCATCGCAGTAGAGGTGAGGTTTTGACAGAGGGATGCTTAGAGCATCAGTAACATACCGTAGCCACATAGCTCCTTCCACACATACAATTATGTCACGCTATTCAGCCTTAGATGAAGATCTAGAGACACGAGTATGTTTGTTCGTACACCAAGAGATGAGATTGGACCCAAGCATGCATGAGCATGTCTTCGGTAATAGATTTTTTATCATCTTTGTCATTGGCTCGATCAAAACCAGAATAAACACATAGATCAAGTCCCCGTTTTGAAAAAGATCAAAGACCAAGGTGTAGATCACCTTTTAAATAATGGAGAATGCGCTATAAGGCATTATAATTGTATTCAGTCGGGTGTGCATATATAGTCCGAGACACCCCATTAACAGCATATTATATGTCTGGACGAGCACCCAAATTATAGCATATTATGATTATCTCTGGTATTCTCTATCCCTATATATAGGGATGAAACCCTCATTATCCCATAAGACCAATTATTATCAGATTATATTAGTTTTAAAGGGAACAGTGATACATTATGTAATTAATAAAATTTGAGTAATAAAGGGAATGGTGATATAGGTCACTATATATAGGGTTGAAACCTTCATTCATCCCATAAGACCATTTTATCTAACTTTTAGTAATGAAGGTTTCATCCCTATATTTAGGGATGAATGAAGGTTTCATCCTTATATATAGTGACCTGTATCTCTACAAGTCAGATAAAATAATTTGAAAGTTAGTAATTTTATGTCACGACATTCAGCCTCAGATGAAGATTTAGAGACACGAGTATGTTTCTTCGTACACCAAGAGATGAGATTGGACCCAAGCATGAGCATGTCTTTGGTAATATATTTTTTATCATCTTTTTCATTGGCTCGATCAAAATCAGATTAAACACATAGATCAAGTCCCCGTTTTGAAAAAGATCAAAGACCAAGGTGTAGATCACCTTTTAAATAATGGAGAATGCGCTATAAGGCATTATAATTGTATTCAGTCGGGTGTGCATATATAGTCCGAGACACCCCATTAACAGCATATTATATGTCTGGACGAGTAACAGCCACATAATACAAACCTCTAACAATTCTGCAGAAGAGAGTATGGTCCTTAAATGGTGTAGATGGCATGACCACAGATCTGGCTTCCATAAGAGTGACAATAGAATTGCATTCAAACATTCATACCCATTAAAGAAGATCAACCACGTACTTTTTTAATGGAGGAGAATTGAATCTTTGGTGCGCTCCACCTCAATACCAAGAAAAAGTGTAAGGGCCCAGTTCATTCAACCTGAAGTCTCAATGCATAGCTTGAGTAATTTAAAGAGTCAGGGTTGGAGAACTCGCTATAATGACAATATCATCATCATAGATCAGAATGATGACTCTTCCTGGAGAGCAACAGAAAGTGAACATAATTGTCTCATGAGTACAATAGCAGAAACCAATACCCTGTAAAAAAGAAGATAAATGCATGTACCACGCATGTGGGGCCCCTTTGAGGCTATATAAGGATTTCCGCAACTTATAAACATAGTGTGGTCATCGCGGGTTTATGTTACTTGATGGTTTCTACATAAAAAGTTTTTTCAGAATGTCATGTAGAAATGCATTATTGACATTCAAATGATGAAAACGTGAGTCATGATGACGAGCCAAAGAGAGAAAAAGACATACCGTTTGCTATTTGACAATGGGGTTGAATGTCTCCTTTGTTCACAAGACAAGCCTTATATCTCGAAACAGATTCATCAACGTTTGGTTTAATGCGATAAACCCACTTACAACTAATCAGAGTGTGAGTTTTAGGTAGGGTTACCAAATCCCAAGCACGATGTTCATTCAAAGCTACAAATTTCTCATCCTTAGCCTGACACCAAAAACTAATCTCCGAGGCTTGGTGATAAGTGCTAGGTTTGGTGATAAGAAGGGTATTATCAAGAGTGATGACAATGTAGTTTTTGGGTTTAAAGATATTGGATTTAGTACGAGTTTGCATTCAGTTAATATTAGTGGCTATATTTGAGTGGCATTGTAAGGTTTGAGAAGAGTGTTGGGAGCTGATTGATGAATGGTTGACCGGGAGTGAGGGACAGACATAGTCCTACACCACATGTAGGTGTTTTGTGAAATCTATGACCGATGCTCGACCGTGACCAGAGGGACGGTTATGGGTATTAACCGTCTGTAGTGATACTTTAATTAGGAGGGTGACGTGACAGTTAACTATGGCTTGAAGGACAATTGATGTGCTCTACCATTTGGGGCACAGCGTGAGTTGGTGGAACCTGAGCATGTGAGCTTGGACGGGGCTGAAGAATGGGAGTGATACCAAGGGAAGTGCAAGATTGGGGAATTGATCCTCTACAAACCTAACATGACGAGAGACATGTGCTCTTTGAGACACAGGATTGTAACACTTATAACCTTTAGGGTAGGGAAAACAGTTTCGGGATTCTTGCCCATCCTTACTACTCTCTCCGTCCCTGAGTATTTGTCAACATTTGACTTTTTCCAGTCAAAATTGGTAAGCTTTGACTCAAATCAAATAAAAACAATATTAGATATTGATACAGAAATAATTTATTAGATTTATTATATCAAATATTTTCAAAATATTATTTTATCTGATTGATATAAAATATTTATTTTATTTGATTATAGGTCAAATTTTGAAAATAGTTGACCGAAAAAAGTTAAAACTGGACAAATACTTAGGGACAGAGGTAATAATTTGTATCCTTATATATGTTACATCTCTAATTCTCAAACTCTTGGGAATATTATGACTCTCTTTTTCCATATGTATTTAGTCATCTATTATTAAATATTACGCTTCTTTCAAATAAATTACGCATTTGATCCTTTTTTATGAGTATCTTTCAACAAATAGATGTTTTTTGATATCTTGTCCTGTCAATGCTAATTTGAAGGCAAAGAGTGTAAATTCATAATGATCATATATCTTTCTTGTCATACACAATTCAATTCCCAGGTTTACTAGAACCATAATCTCAGTTTTGGTCTTTCGTTAGAATTCTAGTCTACGGCCATAGTCATCATTGTTGTATTTTCTGTCTAACCGACATTAAAATACGCACTCGACATAGGGTTAATGTCAAATTATACTTCTAGCACTCAAATTTACACCAACGTGAAAGAAGGTCAAAAAAGACTATTTGTGGAAAGGTATCCATGAAAGGACTACGAGAGTAATATTTGATAATAGAAGACTAAATATAGAGAACCATGTTAAAAAGGACTAATTATAAAATGTACTATTTTACCAAATAAGTAGCACAAATAGTTTTTAGAAAATGAATAAAACTTTACCATGTGAATTGTAAACATGCATTATAATTTGAGATGGAGGGTGTAATAAAATTTCGAAATTGAGGAAGTAATTCCATGAACCACACAATTTAGGGCATAAGAATTGTGTCTAAGGTAACTGAAAATGCAAGACTAAGATGTTGATAGTTATATAAATGTGTTATTCCAACAAATTAGAACCCTTAATTATGTTTAAGGATTATTTTCAGAATAAAATATTTTGTAAGAATGACTTAAAAAAAAAAATTACAAGGACAAAAAACAAAAGTCGTCTATTTTACAAAGATGAAAAATTTATTTTACCCTTTTCTTTTTTAATCATTTCAAAATAAACTCTATATTTTTTCATTTCATGAAAGAAATGAAACTTTTCGTTTCTTTTTTTAACACCATTTCTTTTTTTTTCATAGAAGGAAATCGATGAATGATTAATAATTCCTCCGTCCCTCATAAGTCTTCCCATTACGCACACGTTACATGGCTTGACCAACTTTATTTTCAATTCAATTTATTCAATTGTAGGTATAAAATTTTGAAATAAAATTTATATAGTAAAAGACTACATGAAAAGTTCTATAAAGGGAAAAGATTAAAGTAGAAATAAAACATAGAAAATACACTAAAATATGAGTTTCATGTTTTATTTCCAAAATAGGAGTTAAAATGCAGATACAAAGTCAATCATACCAATATATAATACCAAAAGGTATTGTGAAATGTCTATATAAAATGTTATAATATCAAAGTGCAAACTCTAATTTTAAGGATAAAAAAATGAAGTTTCTATTTTAATAGTTTCTCTATATTTTACTCCTATTTAGATTGATTTCCTTTTCTATAAAACAAGAAGTGACAAATTATATTTTATGAAATGCCTTGTAAGAGTAAAAATTAAAGTAAGTTAATGTTGGACAATGTGCTGTCATTAATATGTATATTTGCAATGAAACTCCTCCCCTAGCTTGAGTGGCGTAGCAAGCTCACTCCCCAGGATCCATGAAGAAGTTCACCCAGGTTCGAGTTCTAGCCGAGCCAAAACATTGTCTCTTTGTCAATAGCATTCAAAAAGTATATTTACGATGTTCTTTGCTCATTGTCTTTTAGGTTTTGATAATGACAAAAAGGTGACAAAAGACAAACATCATATTGAACACCAAGGCTATGATTCAAAACATCTACAAGTTCATATTCGTCCATGAAGAAGCTACTTGAGCATCCTTTGAAGGACTGGGACCAGTCGTTGTTTCCTTGCTTGGGTAGTCTTTTAGGTCATAGAATGTGTATGAAAGAGTATGGCATCTCTAAGATTCATTCCCTTATTATCCTACCTTCAGAACCCCTTTTAGATCAGCCTTTGTGTGGAGAAGTTGATCTTCTGTTCGAATAACCTTTGATTTATTCAAACAAGCCGTGATTTTTCTAGTGACTCAAAATGCACTATTTTATTTTAATAAATGCAGTATCTTCAAGCCATGTTATTCGAATAAGTGAATATGTATTCAAATAGTACGGCAGTTTCAACTTCCAAACAGTTAGTTTTTCAAACCTTTTGATCCATAATCACTCCCCAACTTCTATAATCTCCAATATGTCTTGTTTTTTCGTAGTAAGAACATCAAAAACACATATCAAAGAACATTTCCTTTGAATATCAAAAGAGATTCTATTCAGTTCCCTTCTAATATCTAAGCAAGGCAATGATTTTGTTTGCTAAATACTTTCTTGCTTGAGTTTTTCCTCATTGCTTAAGTCTCTGAGAGATTTGGCCATATTCTATAGGACTTCATTGTATTTGCAGCAATCTACTCCGTGTTGGGAGAATAATTCCACTGTGGTTTGTTTTCTTACTTTTTGTAAGGGATTTGTATTCTTGGTTTTAAGATTACACCAAGTGGTAGAAACCCTAATGGTTTGTGAAATCAAATATTAGTGAAAGAAATCTCGAGTCTAGTAAAATCAAGGCTTCTAAGGTAAGATAAGTGTTAAAGAATATCCCACATCGAAAAAGTGTGAGGAAAATAATGGGTATATAAACTCTTAACTTGAACTAACTAATCGATTGTAGTCAATCTTTTAATGTGGTTCAGCCCAAATGTCTTATTAATTACCCAATCTAGTTATTCTTACCCATCCTAAATTCTATCATGGTATCGGAGCAGGTTTTGGCCCACCTTGTTTGTCAAGGTGTCCGTCTAGACGTTCATTCCTAGCGGCCCGTTTGTCTTTAGCCCAGTTGTCCGTATGGAGTATCTACCCAATGACATGTGACCTGTTTCGCACGATTGCTCGTCTAGAAGTCCATACCCAACGGCTCATGGTCCTTTAGGTGTTGGCGGCTCTCCAAAAAAAATCAAGGGGATGAGAATCCATTTGCAAGTGGTCAACTGGTTAGATTCAAAATGGCCCGTTCGTCCACTTGAGGGAGAGTGTTAAAGAATATCCCACATTGGAAAAGTGTGAGGAAAAATAATGGGTTTATAAACTCTTGACTTGAACTAACTAATCGATTGGATTCAAAAAAAATTAAGGGGATGAAAGTCCATTTACAAGTGGTCAACCGGTTAGATTCAAAATGGCCCGGTCGTCTACTTGATGGGGAGTATTAAAGAATATCTCACATCGGAAAAGTGTGAGAAAAATAATGGGTATATAAACTCTTGACTTGAACTAACTAATCGATTGGATTCATCAATCTTTTAATGTGGTTCAGCCCAAGTGTCTTATTACCCAATCCAGTTATCCTTATCACATCCTAAATTCTATCAATAAGAGGTTTGTCTTGAAATCAAGTTCTCGAGTTATATTCGAATTGTGAAACTTCAATAAGTTTGACGGGTTGGTAGTGAAGTCTCGGAGATGTGTGCTTTAGGAACTGGATGTAGGCATTAGGCCAAACCAGTATATATCGTGTGTTCATTGCTTTTTATCATTCACTCTATTTTGTTTGTGGTGTGTAGGTTTTGATCGAGAATTTCGTGAAAAATGCTTCCGCACAAAAACTCGGTCATATGGGCAACACCTCTATTTACCCCCCCCCCAAAGGTGTGCAAGACGTGTGACAATTAAGTTTGACCTTATTAATAGTGCTTGTGAGTTGTAAAGAACTATGTGGACTGTGAGAGTAATATTCTTCTTTTATATAAATAAATTTTATCTATACAAATTCTTTTCTTCGTGAAATTATGTCACTCCATAGAATTTTTATATTAGAAGGGAGACTAAGAGAGGGTAGATCTTTAGGATAGGTTTGGTGAGTTTTGAAGATATGAAAAAAATTTAAATTCGATAGAAATTACATGAGTTTTGAAATCTAAAATTAAATCATTTAGAAAATTTTAATTATGTATAGGTGGGGGTGAGGCAAAGAGGTGGTTAATCAGCAGTGGTGGTAGAATTCAGTGGCGGGGTGTAGGCGATAGTAGAGAGAGATATCAAGTATTTAGGGAACTTTTCATATTTGAAAATCTCAAATTCAATTTCTTTTGTATGAATTGCCGAACACTCAAAAAAAATCTGAAACTCAAATAGAGGAATATATGGAAACTCATACTCCCTCCGTCCTCTCAATGATTTTGTTTATTTACGCATTTTCATTAAGTGTTTGATAAAATAAAGTATTTTTGTCGTCTTTTGTTTTGTAGAATTATTAATGTAATTTTTTAATATGTAATTTTTATTCCTTATTAATATATCAATTTGTAAATAAAATAATTTCAAAAAATAAATTTTATTTCTCATACATCTTAATTTGTAATCAAATTGGAGAAAGAGCAAGTATTTATACAGAGTGTGTAGTCGATAGTAGAGAGAGCGAGATCAAGTATTTAGGGAACTTTTCATATTTGAAAGAAAAATGTTAGGGGTACACTAAAGGTGTACTCCATTTGTCCCCCACCCCCTCCATTACCACAAAAATAGGCAAGAAACTAAAAAAAATTAAATAAATAAAAATGGAGTAAAAATGAGTGGTGGAGAAAAGGGTGGGGGACATATTTGAAAATCTAAAATTCAATTTGCTCCATTCCCTAGCATTGCTCTATTTGAAAATCTCAAATTCAATTTCTTTTGTATGAATTACCAAACACTCAAAAAAATCTGAAACTCAAATAGAGGAATATATAGAAACTCATACTCCCTCCGTCCCCATTTTGATTACAATTTTTTTTCTCTTCTCGATGATTTTGTTTATTTACGTGATTTCATTAAGTGTTTGATAAAATAAAGTGTTTTTGTCGTCTCTTGTTTTGTAGAATTATTGACTTAATTTTTTAATATGTAATTTTTATTTCTTATTAATATATCAATTTGTAAATAAAATAATTTTAAAAAATGAATTTTTTTCTCATACTCCCTCCGTTCCCTAGTTTTTGTCCACATTTGACTTTCAGAACTGTTCATCTAAGCACTTTGACTTATCAAATTCTCTCAATGTGTAAACCTAAATATAGTCATGTGTGATCTTGTTTGATTTGTCTTAACATATAGATTATTAATATATAATTTCTATAATTTTTAATTATACAAATTACAAGATAAAATAGATTAAAGAAGTGCATTGGATGATGTGTAAAAATGAGAGTGGACAAATAGTATGAGACGGAGGACGTACTCATTGTGCTTATTATTGTACTCCACCGGCTCTTCCCGAGCCACATGTTTCTGCTCCACATCTGATAATAGGGCTACCAATTAAGCTGGCATTTCAAAACTCCATCAACTCATATCATCCAACTTTAAAAAGAAAGGAACAATCTCGTGAACATCTCCATTCATTCATCCATCCATATTATACCCATTTGCCTCAAACTTGACCTATTACTCCAACATTAATAAAACACACACACACATATAGAGAGAGAATCATGTTAGCTAAAGATGTCATCATTACTAGGGCTCATCATCGGTCAGAGACTGGACCAAACCAGACCGACTCGAACCGGACCAAAAACTGAATTGATTAAAATCATGGACTGAAGACCAAATCTAAATCTATTCAAGTTTGGACCGGACCGGACCGAATCGATCCAAACCGATTGGGCCAAATAAAAGTGCATATTTTTTATTTATTTTGATCAATTAAATATATTTTAAATTTTTTACTTTGTATAGAAAAAATGAAAAAATAGGCAACTTAAAAATAGATACACAATATAAACTACTTCTATGTAGAATCATAAAAACTAATGTGAAATATTTTTTAAAATTTATTTAAAAAAATTACTTGATTAAAAGACTTATTAAATAAATAAATTAAATTATCTATTAAAATAAAGCATCAAAGTATAATATGGAATTTAAAAAGTAGACTTTAGTATTTAGATCTTTTAGTTCTAATAGGATTATCATTCCAATCAGTCCGGACCTAAATCATCTCAGGTTTGGATCAAATCAGACCGTAACCCAAACACTTTAATTTTCTAGACCGAAGACTGATCCGAAATCCATTCAATCTGGATTCGGTCTGGACCTAATTGTTCGGTTTGCTCGTTTTTCGGTCGAGGCCTAAACGTGATCAGCCCTAATCATTAAAAATTTTATTCAAAAAAATATCTTTCCGTTCACATGTTTCCTATTCAAGAAGTAAAAAATAATTTATTTTGTTAGCCTATTTTTGTCATCCAATTACTAAAATAATATAACCATGACATATATAAATTTATAAATCTTTTGATATAGTTTTAAATATATAATTTTAAAAAAAAAAATCACATCATTTTTTATATAAAAAAAACTTAAATGTAGAGAGAGATAGTAATAGGGAGCCAAACATTATATTCCTCCTCTAGAAAACATCCCTAATTTGGTTTCCACTTCCACAACAAGGCAAAAATCTACAAAAACAAAACAAAAAAAGACAACCTTTCTCTAGCTTTTTTTTTTCTTTTGGTTGTTCACTGTTTTTTAAAAAAAAAAAATTAATTAAGGAGTAATATTAAAAGCCCCTAAACTAAGATTAGATTCTTCTTCTGGTTGTTCTGCAGCAGCTACTTGTTCTAGTCCGTACTGTTTTATTTGTTGTAGCTTAGACTTCTCTGGGATCAACAAAAATGGAGAGACTAGGCTGAGACTTGGTCCAATCCCCTACTGCCCCGTCACTGTAGTCCTCCCCCAGCCGTTTTATGCACCACAAGTCATCGGCGCACGATAGCCTCTTCCAGTGCGGGATCCCTAACGTGAGCGGGTCGCCGTTCGCCACCTCCGTCGACACCACTCCGCACCCGCTCTCCTTCGCCATGTTGTGGGCGAAGCCGCACAGCGCCTTCGTGTACTTCGCCCTCCGCCGCCCCTCCCCGCCCAGCCCGTACAGGAAATGCAGCCCGAACGGCTTGAACACCTCCGGGATGGACGGCAGCCGGAGCCACGGGAACGCCCGGTCCAGGACGCGCGTCGCCTTCGCCAGCCCCAGCAGCTTTCTCGACGCGCCGCGGACCTCCAGCTTGAACAGATCCATCGAGTTCCACACGCTCAGCACCGCCCACGACTCCGGCGGGTCCGCCAGGAACTCCTCCGCACCCGGCCATGTCCCGGCGGCGTAACTCCCCCTCGGCACCGCCAGAAATGTCCCCAGACTCAGCCTGTTCCGCAGAACGGAGTCGATGTCGCGCGGGAAGAACTCCGTGGTGGAGAATTTCCGGCGGTAAAGCACCTCGGCGTCGGCGTGGCCCAGCTCAAGAATGGTGACCCGGTCGGAGATCCGAACCCGGTGGGCAAAAACGGGCTGAACCAATATAGAAGGCCTTCGAAAGAGGGAATACCCGCACTTCTGGGTGAACAGATTAATGGAAGCTTTATTGTCATTTTCAGTCGCCATGTACGAATACTCTGCGCCATTCTCCCTGAACCAATTCTCCATCTTCCTCACCAGTTCAAACCCAATCCCCATTCTCCTGTAATTCCAAAAAAAAAAACAGAGCACATATATGAGCGATTTACATTCGAATAAACTCCCGCAAATAACCCTTTACTGTAAATCAGGCGATAAATTAACTACCTGTGAGAAGGAGAAACGCGAAGGCCTAAGAGGTAAGCGACTTTGGCATAAACAGGGATGGGATTATTGTTGTTGTTGCTTTTGCTGTTTCTAGACATCTTCTTCCCGCAGGTAACCGTCTTGATGCAACCTCGTATCATGCCAACGATCTCCCTTGTCTCTCCGCCGCCCTTCCGGACCACCACCACCTCCGCAACCTGGCCGGAAGAAACGAAAAACCGTCACGAGAAGAAACAAGGGGGGAGGAAACTGAAAATTAACACTCACGAGCATTCGGTAAGCAGGGGAGTTTCGAACTCTGCAGATTGGGTCACCCAAGAGGTCGGTGAAGATGGAGAGTTTTCCGGCGGCGCCGCCGGCCTCGCACGCTCGCTCCGCCTCCTCCACCGCCTTGGAATCCTTCTTGGCGTCGAAATCTCGCACCTCAACTCTCACCATCATCTTAATTTAATTTAATTATTTATTTTTTTTGATGATAAAGATGGGTTGATGCGAACAGAGGAGAGTTATAGTGGTAGTAGAGTGATGAGAAGTGCAGGGTGCGGAGTTCTATTTATATATAGACTTGTATACCACAATAAGAAATTAAGAAGATGAAGAGGTCCGGTTTTCAAGGGGAACCCCGGAAAATAAACGTGAACCTGAAGAAAGTAAGGCCAAAAAAAAACCAAGAAAATCTTATCGAAAAAAAATTAAATTTTTTTCAAACCCATTTTTTCAAAAAAATAATCAAATCAATTACAATTTCAAATTTTATATTTCAAATAAAATTGATTAAAATAAATAAAATTTGACTTAATAAACAACAATAAAAAGATAATTTCTGGAATTATTTTAATTTCAAGAAACAGAGGCCCTTGACGGCAGTTACATAAACCCGTACGATCTTAACGATGATTATGTCAATATTCGGATCGGATTAGCACGCCATTCGAAATCAATCTTTTATTTTTTTTTCTTGTAAAGGATCTGATGATCAAATCTTTTCGAGTGGAGTATTTATTTTAAATCAATAGATTGGGGAAATTTGGATTTAATCTGAAGAATATATATATATATATATATATATATATATATATATATATATATATATATATATGTAAACAGAGGAGTCATCATTTCAATAAAGAACCCAAGAGCTCTCCGTGTCTGTCTGTTACTTTGAATTTGAATTTTTTTTTTTTTTTTTCTTTTTTAATTTCATTCTGTCTCTTCAGCTTTTTCTTTTGGTTGGTAGCATTAAATTAGGGGAGGGTATATAATTAATAAATCAGGAGTCGTAGATTAATTAATGAATTAATTAGCGCTCAAAAAAAATTGATTAATAAATGTAAACGGGTAAGAAGAGAGGGAGGAAATGGCGGCTGTGGCTGCGGGGTTAGGGTTACGGCGTTGCCATCATGAGTCTATCTGTAATGATCACCGCTCCTTGAGGGCACGGCGTCACCTTGTACGGTCGTTTTATTGGCCTTCTTTTTTTTAATTCCCTACCTTCATAATTTTTTGTTCTCTTCCAAAAAAATGTACTCGGTCTCAAAAAAATAGATTCTTTATTTCTTTTTTGCAAAAGTTCCAAAATATAAAAATAATTTTTTTACGGGAAACTTTAGGTGATTAAAAGTCTTTCTCTTCTTTGCACCATTTTTAATTATACATTTTCATTTTTTTTAATTTTGTTTCAAGTCAAACTGGAAGCCTTTTTTAGAACAGATGGAGTATAAAATGTCATCTCTTTTAAATTAGCTTAATTTATAAATTTATATAGCAATAATGCCAATAAAAGTTTAACTTATGTGTTTAAAAATTATATCAAAAATTCTAGATTTCACGTTTGATTTAAAAATAATAATATAGTTTTATTCTAGATCGAGTATAAAATTTCTATTTTTATTCTAGTATTTTTATCACAATATATCTATTCATGAAAAAATACGGAGTAGAATAAAAAAGTAATACTCAAATTACCCTTACCATAAATATATATTTTTTATTTAGAAAAGTATTTTTGGAAACAAGGAGATGGTATTTCCATGCGGTTTCATGTGTTCATCAAATGTCTTCCGAGCCCCAATAAGGAGTACATAATGCTCATGGTCATGAGCCCATGACATGCCTTCCTTCATCCTCAAATCACATCATGTCATATCCCACCGTGCCACGTATGATATCCCACCATGTCTTGTTTTATACTCCCTTTCACCCCAAAAGATTTTTTTCAATTTGATTTTTAATCAAATTTTTACAACTTTTGACAACAAATTAAATATAATTTAAAATAATTAAATTTTATAAAAAATTAATATTTTAGAACTATATTTTAAAATGAACCAATTTACTAAATTTATATTATAACTAAATAGATTTGTTTTATAATTTGCAATCAAAGAGTGTCATGGTTTAACTAAAAAATTATATTGTGACGATCTTTGAGGAAGTGAGTAATCACTCTTCCCATCCAAAACAATTTTTCATTCAGAGCATCACTAATGGAGATGATGTGGAGGGGGAAAAATAAAAAAAGGACCATGCTACATTTATACCAAAAAATATACCTCATTTGTACACCACAAGATTGCACAAACATTTCGATGGTTTACACCGACACAAGTGTTGGTGCGTTAACAAATATTCACACGGACACAAATGTTGGTGCGTTTAACAAAAATTAGTTTTACATCAACACAAAGTGTTAGTGCAAAACTGCGGGGTACAAATTGGGGTACAAACCTTGGGGTACACATAGCATAATCCATAAAAAATGATTAGAAAAGGAAAGGAAATAGATGAGAGAGAAGAAGAGAAGGGATTATTATTACCCTAGAGAGGGGGAAAAAATTTATTAGTCAATTATTTTTTTAACTTTTTTTGTACAAATGGAGAGATGACATGTGGAAAAAAATAATTAAAAAAGTAGGAAAATGATTAGAGAATAGTGAGAAAAATTGAATGATAAATGATGTAATATTAAAAGTACATGATGTGGAAAAGGAGTAGAGAAGAATGACTAGTAATGCTCTTATCTTTTATGTGTATTTTTTAAAAAATAACTAATGTTATTCATTTTACTTTTATCTTTTGAATAAACTTCAATCACAACGTTCATTTTTTCTCAATTTATATGAAAACTAAATCGAGATATTTAATTTATTCTACTCAATCTCAAAAAAAAACATTTCACTTACTATTTAAAAAATTAAATTTCATCACACTAGTGGAGAGCTGAGGTGAGGATGTCTGCGTTACTATTTAGAATAATAGAGATAATGAGAAACAGATTAGTATTATCATTGTTTTCGACCTTGCGTCATCGCAAGTCTTCATTATTAACGGTTGATAGTCACAGATCATGGCATCACCATTCCTTATCTCTCTTTTTCTTTTCCAAACATTATGAGTGTGCCTAAAAATCCTCATCTATTATCCATCTCAAAAAAATTATGAGCGTGCCTAACAGCCGTCTTCCTGTATTCATCTTTCCCTAAAACGAAAATGATCAAGAACTCCTCGCTCCAATCGCCAAATCTCTTCATGAAAAAACTCAATAAACGTACTCTCAAGCTCATCAAACATGCAACGTAGATCTGCCTCTGTACTTCTATCTCCTATCCTCAACAAACTACTTTCGTCGGCTCCATTCTAGTACCTATACTCCAACTGCTCCTCGTTGCTGATGATCAGCTTGCGAGAGAATATTAAGAATAATATGGATACTATGAAACATGATATTATTATTATTATTATTATTATTATTATTATTTACTTTCGATATTCTATTGTAACATTAATTCCCATTTTTACTATGATGAAGATTCTTCATGTATTCTCTATATGTATTCATGTAAGTCTCATTATTTAATAAAATCATTTACTATTGATGGGCATATTGGGCCAATGTGTAGTCATTAATATAATTAGCTCAATATACTTATCTTGATTAGTCAATTCAGCATCAAAGCCAGGCCCAAAAAATAAACTTATAGTCAAGTGATGGCCCAAAAAAATAAACTTATCTTGACATAATTCATACATTTTTTTAAAAAAAAAGTTTTTTTTACTAAAAACATTTATTTATTTATTTATTTTGTTTTATGAAAATAATAAATGCAGAAAATTAGTCTCCCTTCCAAATTAATCCACTTCATTTCCTTTTTGGGTTGTCCAAAATTAATGTCACTCTTTTCTATTTTGGAAAGCTTTTTGTGGCTCATCTTTTGTCCTTTAAATTTGGACAGAGAGGGTATTTAGTACTACCTCTGTCCTAGTAAAATAGTCTAGTTTTGAATTTTTTTGTCAAACAATGACACTTTTGGCCACAAATCGTGAAAAAGTATATTTAAGTATAATGTAATTTCAATATAATTAGATTCATATAAGGATATAATTTTGATATATCAAACTTTTATAACATTTATTTATTTAAATTATATTTAATTTATAATTAAAGAGTATCAAAATGTTGCAAAAAAGTCAAAAAGTGGAAAATTGTCAGAATGTTATGTTGTTGTATTAAGCCTTAATTGTTATATTGGGTCAAGCCAGCCTTGTATGCCTATTTATACAAAAGTAGGACACAAACCTCTGTAATCTAGAACCGACATCATAATACAATCTGATCTCCGTTCTTTGATGTGGACGTAGCTAACACAACATTGGTGAACCACGTTAAATCCATGTCTCTTTACGTTTTTGTTTGTTTTCGATTACTAAATTACTCTATTTCATTTTAACAGTCATATTATCGTACTCGCTCAAATAAGGCCTTTTCCCCTTTCATATTTGCCGATTAACAATAGTAAATTACTATTGTCAATCGGCAAAGATAAGGGACCCTGAGGACAAGGTCTATAAGAATTACGATGTAGTAACTATCAAAATAGGTGTCTAAGTAGTTTTTTTAAATTACTTTTATCTTTAAAAAGGATTCAAGCAGTTTTTTTATTTTCAAAAATGAAAAAAAAGAGACAACATTATAAATAGCCTCTTATATAAAATGGTATTTTCATATCTAGTCCCCTATTTTAAGATACAACAGTCGTGGTCTGTAATTTTTTAAAACTATTCCAAAATTAGTACTTTAGGCCAAGTGCGACCAAATATTTTTTTCCATATATTGTCCCAAAAGATAAGACTCATTATGAAATATTCCCTTCATCCTAATGTATTTTGTTAGACCATCCATAATAATAGTATTGCTTATTGTAGTGTTTCATTATTAGTCAGCTTTCTACTTCTATTTATGGTAGCTGTAGTATTTTTAATTGTGTTAAAAGTTCCTCCTATATAAACCCTTTCATTATTCCATAATTCAATGAACAATATTATTATTTCAATATTTCAATGAGCACGTCAACTTCTACAACTCACCCCTTCAAGAAAGAAATTGTCCGGATCTAAGAAAAAGACAAAGAATGTCAAGAATCTTCAGTCAAACAGCACCTCCAGTAGCCTTCTCTATTTTTCTTCGATGTCAACAGCTACAAGTGCACGTCAACCTTTCTCTCTTCTTCTTCGACGTCAGCAGCTATGAGCGCACGTCAATCTTCTTTCTTCTTCATCAATGTCACCAGCTACCAGCGCACGTCAATTTCCCTCTTCTTCGAGATTAGCGCCTACAAGCACCATCAGACTTCTCTCTTTTTCTTAAACGGTAGCAGCTACCGGTGCACGTCAGACTTCTCTCTTCTCTAAGTTTCCAATTTTCAGCTAGTGTCCAAGCTTACTCTTGCTTCAGCCAGATTTTAGCTTGAGGGGTGATGTTAGATAGTACTCCCTCCGTCCCTAAATAAAGTTCCTCTTTCGTTTTTTCTTTGTCCCTAAATAAACTTCTCTTTTTCCTTAAAAAATCTATTTTACCCCTTACTTTTTCATACCCTATCTATCACATCATACTTTTTTACTAATAATCTATCTATCACATCTTACTTTTACACATCACATTACACATCACATCAAGGGTATTTTTGGAAAGTCAACACAAAAATATCCCTCCCTTAAATCCTCAAAAAGTCAAAAATGGAACTTTATTTAGGGACGGAGGGAGTATTACTTATGGTAGTATTGGTTATGATAGTGTTTCATTATTAGTCAGTTTTCTACTCCTATTTATGGTAGATGTAATATTTTAAGTGAGTTTTCATTCTCTATTTCTAATTGTGCTAGGAGTCACTCCTATATATACTCTATCATGTATTCCATAATTCAATAAGCAATATTAGTATTTTAATATTTCAACATATTTGTCCATGTTCATTTTTTTAATTGAGTAAAACTAATTTAAAAAACTTTGAATCTTAATTAAATAAAAATTGTAATCTATAATAACATTAAAATGATTTCATTATATTTATTTTATTGGGAAATTTCAAATTTTCATTGTATTGTATTAATATGCTATACAAATTGAGAGTACGCAATTGATGATTAAAGTTTAGTCAATTTGACTCGAAAAAACTAAATCGAACAAATATACTACTCCCTTCGTTTAGAAAAAACACTTCTTAATTTGACCAAAGGCCAAAATAAGAAATGGTTAAACTCAACTACGTAGTTGACTTTTCAATTTTGCCTTTGATGTGAAAGACAAAAGTAAAATGTGATGAATAGATTATTAGTGAAAAATATGATGTAATAGGTAGAGCAGGAGAAAGTGATGTAAAAATGGTTTTTTAGAGAAAGTGAAATGTTTTAGTAGAAAAGAAAAAATAAAAATAGAAATGTTTTAGTAAATAGAGAGATTGAGAAAGAAGGAATAATTTTAAAAAGTTAAAAATCGCAAATGTAGTACTCCCTCCGTTCTAAAACTTTCTTCCCAGAGCACTATTATAACTTCACAGGAATTTATATTTATTTGTGTTTTTTCATAGTCTATATGATACAATAAAATATTCTTGTCACCACTTGTTTTGTTGAACTTTTGATGTACTCCATCCGTTTCTTAAAACCCTTCCTCTTTCATTTTTTTTGTTTTTCTTAAAACACTTCCCCTTTCTATTAAAAAACCACTTTTACCTCTACTTTTTCATACCCTACATATTACATCATACTTTTTTTCACTAACAACTAAACCATCACATCTTACTTTTACACATCACATCAAGGGCAAAATTGGAAAGTCAACTACAATTTAACACTTCCTTATTCTTCCCCAAAGTCAAAAGGGGAATTGTTTTGAGAAACGGAGGTAGTAGTTTTTAAATATGTATGTTTTATTTTTTTATTTCTATACCAATATTTAAATAAAATAAATTGAAAAAACTTGAGATTTTTTTTTATTTTGCGCAACGGGAAGAAAATTTCGGAACGAAGAGAGTATTTTAGAGGTGTGAATTGAAAACTTGAAAGAGGCGGTTAAAATATGACGCAACCAACTCGGATGTGCCGAAGACAATGCTTTACGAATTCAAAAATCTAAGATTGGTTTAAAGGGCAACAGTTATATAAAATCCCATTTTCAATATCCATAGATACTGTCACCAATGGTATCGCAATAATCATCAAAGGAGTTTGGTGATGCAGAATGTATGCTTCATTGAGTTTGTTACGATTAAAAATCTCGTTTTAACGAGAATTTCAAGAGGCAGCGCCCCGAACAGGGTTCAAGAGGCGGCAGCCCCTGCGAGGTCCAAGGGGCAGAGCCCCTGCCTGGGGTCAAGATTTTATTTTGGACAATGTACTTCGTTAAAAAATCATTTGAATGTTTTATTTTTGAATTTCCTTCAAGGAAATTTTTAGAAAAGGATAAGCATCGTTTTTTGGACGAGAGACATGACCGCAGGCTTCATCTCTTCTGCGGCTTTATAAAATCTGTTGATACTTGGTCGCTAACATACACTTCGAAATTCACAAGACATTCATACTTATTTTTGATAACTTTGAGTTTTATCTGATTGAATTTTTTATTGAACTCCCAAAATATTCAATCTGAAATTGTTAGGGAGAAACACCAAACTAGGACTAAAACATTGAAAATATACCAAAATAGGACTTCCATGTTTTTATTCCCGAAATAGGACTTACATTACCAAACATGGTCATATACATTACCAAAAAAAGTATAGTAATTTGCACATGTACACTGACACATTATCACAATGCAAAGTCACATTACCACAGTGCAAAGTCCTATTCCGGGAAAAAAACATGAAAGTCATATTTTAATACTTTTCTCTATGTTTTAGTCGTATTTAGGATGATTTCTAAAATTGTTATACACGACTCTCAATTTATCCGTATTATCTTCTTTATCCCCAACACATAGCAGGTAAAATTGAGAGGTCTAGGTACATGAGCAAAGACTTAACATTGTTTCCTCAAAAACAAAAAACATGGCATTTGTTGTCAAAGCCTGACCAACAAACTCTCACCGGCCTGCCGGTCATTTGTTTTTTGCCGTCGTCTATGTATGGAATCCTTTTTCTTTTCGGTCCCTTAGTTTTCAACCTTTTACAGTAATTATTTCTCCCTTATAACAACTTTTGTTTCCAAACATCAAACTCAAAATTTTAGCAGTAACTATAACAGTATCCACGTTCCTACTTAGACTTTAGTCTCTAGACGACGTTTGAATCTGTAAATAAAATTTAGACCTCTAGTTAAAATTAATAAAACAATAACAATAACAATAATAATAATATGCCCTAATTTAATGAGAAAGTTTGTACTAAGGCACTCTGATAGAATTTATAATGGTGTAGGAATAATTAGATTGAACAATAAAACACTTGGGCTGAACCACATAAAAGTATGGAATTCATCTATTACTTAATTCAACTCAAGAGCTTAATATCGATTTATTTTCTCTACATATTCCAATGAGGGATACCTCTTTAGCACTCCCACTCAAGTTGACGACCGGACCATTTTGAATCTAACCGGTTGACCATTTACAAATGGACTCACAATCCCCCCCCCCATTTTTTAGGGCCAACAGCTAAAAGACCACGAGCAATCGGGTTAAACAGGCCACAGGCCGTTGGATATACATTCCATAGAGACAACTGGGCTAAACACTGGGACCGTTAGAAATGAACGCCCAAAAGAACACCTTAACAAACGAGGTGGACTCAAATTGGCTATGGTACCATGATTGAATTAAGGATGGGGTAGGGATAAGTAGATTGTGGAATATGACACTTAGGTTAAATCACATTAAAAGATTGAATTCAATTTATTACTTACTTCAACTTAAGAGCTTATATACCAATTTATTCTTTGTGTAAGTTCAGATGTGGGATAACTCTTTAACATACTCTCTCTGGGCTGAATTCGGATGTTTTCGGACTAACGCTCGGGTTAATCGAATGGGCAACCAAAAAAAGAAACATGCTGCACTCTTTCCGTCTCGGGAAAAGCTCAACACTTTTTCTTTTCATTCTCCAAAAAAATCACTCTGTGGAAGTCAAATTAGAAATTTCTTTGTGGGTGGGTGGGGGGGGGGGGGGGGGAGTGTATGTCATTGGGGCAAGCTACCATAGAATTTAAAATGTGATACCAAACCATGCCATGCTACCTTAATCCCCTTGCCCCATCCCCCTTGGATTCATAAAATGCTACAATGACACTTTAACGTAACATTTCACCATTCAAGGGGCGAGGAATTGAATGCCTAAACTAAGGCCATGTTTTTTTGAATTGGAATAATTAATTTTTAACTCTTTCTAGTCTCTTCTAACTTTTTTCAGTTCCTTAAAATGTGATGAAAATAGAATAAGATTATATATCCAAATTTTTAACATATCACCTCAAAAACGGAAGATGAATTATTTTTTATCCAAAATTAGAGTTTTCTTACATATTTAGAATACGCTTTTAAGCATTTTTTTAATTGAGTGACTTTTTAATCATTTAATTCTTCTAATATTTTCCAACTCTTTTCAGTTTTTTCTGACTTTTTCTTGTTTTTTCTAACTTCTTTCAGTATCTTCCAATTTCCACCTTCAAAATTTCAACCCAAAAGAACTGGGTCTAAATACAAATTAAAAGTTAACACAATCAAGCTCTTTGGCGTCATAGTAAAACACAAGACTACCTTTGTTCCTAGGAGGGTTAGTTTATTATCGAGTACTATTTTCTCCAGAAGTGAACAAATAGTTTAGCCTAATTTCTCATATTGGTCACATAGGCTGGTACGAATCGTTGGAAACTTTCTCGTTCTTTGGGAAGTAAAAGCATTAATTCAAGTTTGTAAATTTAAATATTTATGGCTGATTAGATTTACAATTAATTGAGTATTCACTAGTTACGCCCACCAAGTGTTTGAGAAATTGTCTACAAGTAGAGCCTCACTTATATGTAAATGATCTTTTTCTCTTAAAATGGGGAAATATAGCCCATCCCATGTAAAATTATGGTCTATGCATGGTTTTATTTTTATGCATTTCTTTAAAAATAAATTGCTTATGCTTTGTTTTTCATTTGTCATTTCTTGTTCCTAATTTGTCAAAACTTTCTTGTTCATAATATTCAAATCTCTCTATATATGTTGACTCTTGTTGCTTGCTTTGCATTGACCTCTAGAGGACTATGTTGGTTTAAAATTTATGCTAATTTCTCACACACATACACGTCATCACCATCTTATGTCTTCACTATAATTTGTTTGACACTTATATCTAAAATTTGTTTGTGGTTTTATTGAGAATGTGTTTTTTGGTTATTCCACCCCTGTGAATGGTATTCTATTTTTTGAAAAGCTGTAGATCAGCAGAAAACCCATATTCTGGGTCTATAGTTCAAGTTTCTGCAACGGATCTGCGATGACTTAATTCATCCGTCGCAGATATAAAATATCATAGCTTTAAAAAATACTGTCGTAGTTTTCGTTGTAGATCTGCGACGGAAGAGGTGGTCCGTCGCAGATAAGTTCAAATTTGGTAGCCCCCAATTCTGTCACAAGTCCGTCGCAGCTCTGCGATGGATATGTGTTTCCATCGCAGATTACAGCCTGGCGACGGAAAATTTGCGACGACAACTCTTTACTGTCTCAAATATAGAATCTGCTACGATTTTCTCGAATCTGTGACGGAAATCAGTTGTCGTAGATTCGGCAGATTCTTGTAGTGTTAGTGGTCATCAAAGTGAACACAGTTCTTCGAAATCTCTGATCTTATTGATCTGCTACCGGTGTCACTTATATTAAATTATAAATTAGAATAATCACTATTACAAGTAGTTATTCCAACTACTAAAATAAATACCATAGGGCTATATCTCCAATTGAAGCAGGACCCTAGATGTGGATCCTTGCTAAGTCATACCGCAATTGTCAAGGAACGGATTAAGCAAAAAGCTCAAACATGTGATTGCAAATCCGTGATCGATTTTATACTCTAATTACAGGGTTCATTGGTGTTAATTACTAGTATAATAATAATACAGCTAGCTATCCCCATGAGAGATCAGCTGAGTTAAATAATGAATTAATTAATTAATTAGCAAGAGTCTCATTAGTCATTTTTCACGGTTGAGGAAAATATAATTTCTTCCCAATGTCTCCTCTCTTTGGTTAATACATACGGAGCATAACTCATTATGTTGCCCTGCTTTACTTTGATCTGTTACGTCCAACGCCTGCGCTACTATTTTTGACGACCCACAAACTCTACTGAAATTGTTAGGTTCTGTGAACATGATTCGAGGGAAAGAAAATTTGCTTGCATCTTTATAGCAATATATAATTACTTCGGGCCAGTTGGCGCTGTGTATATAGTCAAATCTCATGCTCCCTCCTTCACATTGATTAGATTAGATTCCATATTCAAATTATTTTTCCCTTTGTTTGATTTTAGATTATTCAATACTTCTTCTGTCCCCAAGTTGATTACAAATTGGGGTTTACGAGGAAAAATATTTCACTTTTTGAAATTATTTTATTTACAAATCGGTATATATCCATAAAAAATAAAAATTACATATTAAAAAATTACGTTAAAAGTTTTACAAAGCAAGATTTGACAAGAATATTTTATTTTACAAAATATTTAATGAAATCGCGTAAACAAACAAAATTTATCGAGAGGAGAGAAAAAAAATTGTTATCAAATAAGGGACGGAGGGAATAAATTATTTATTAGTTGTGTTATTTACTCTGTATCTATTATTGTCACGTTATGATTATGCTAAGATTAGGGTATGCTTAGATTTAGGGTTTCGACTCCTCTTATATATAGAGATTTATTTGTTTCAGAATATTCAATCAAGAAATAATATCAAAAGTTCTCATTCTTTCTTCTCTCTTGGAAGTCCAGAAGCGCTCGACTTTCCATCTTTCTCTTTCTCTTCTTCTTGGGAGTCTGAAGATGCTAAAAGTTCTTTCCTATCTAATACGATATTCGTATGATTATTCTAACGAGTAGAGATTTATGAAAATCGAGTGCAAAAGAGGTATAATACTCTCACCTCTTCGATCATCTCGAAGATTAAAACTAGTAGAAGTTCTATCATGAACATAAGGCATACCAAGTTCACATTATTGTACTTCTCACATAAATTTCTACTTTATTATTTTAAAAAATTAAAAAAATACTTATTTCACTAGTAATTGAATATTTATTTGACGTATATGAAGATTGATCATGTAAATGCAAGAATTTGTCTATAACTAGAAATACATATTTGGTATTTCGTGAATGAACAATGTGTGGGGCCGGGGATTATATAAAGGGAAAAGACTAAAGTAGGAGTAAAATATTAAAAATATACCAAAATAGGAATTTCATGTTTTTATTCTCGAAATATGAGTTAAAATACAATTACATTACCAATCATGACCATGTACATTACCAAAAAGTATTGTAAAATGCACATGTACAACGCCACATTACCACAGTGCGAATTTCTATTTTGATATTTTTTCTCTATGTTTTACTCCTATTTAGGATGGTATCTTTTATATAAACTATATTTTCTAGATGGCATATCATATTACAATTATATGCTCACTACATCAATATTAAATGATACTCCCTCCGTCCCAAAAAGTCCGACACGTTTCAAAAAAACTGTGTCCCGTAAAGTCCTTACATTTATATTATAAACCACTTTTACCCCTTACTTTTTCATACCCTACCTATCACATCATACCTTTTTCCTAATAATTTACCCATCACATCCTACTTTTACCCATCACATCAAGGGTATTTTTGGAAAATCAACACCAAAATATTCTTCCCTTAATTTTCCAAAAAGTCAATATGTACCAATCTTTTTGGGACGGAGAGAATATATATTTAGGAAATTATAAGGAGTGAACAACTTTGGGGCATTTGCAAATAGAATGTCATGTTAGTAGGATTTGTAGCACGAATATTACGATTTCTACATTTCTAACATGATTAGCAAATGATATACGCCATTTAGTCAACCTAATCTCTCTCTCTCTCTAATACAGAGTAGAATTTAGAATGGGTATGGACAACTGGATTGAGCTATAAGATACATGAGTTGAACTACGTTAAAAGATTAAATCCAATTGATTAGTTAATTCAACTCAAGAGCTTATATACCGATTATTTTGCTCTTGAACTACCGATGTGGGATGACACTCTAACACTCCTCTTCAAGTGGACAATCGGGCCATTTTGAATCTACCCGGTTGACCACTTGCAAATAAACTCTCATTCCCTTGATTTTTTTAGCACTAACACCTAAAGGACCACGAGCCACTGGGTATGGACTTCCAGACGAGCAATCGTGTTAAACGGGTCACAGGCCGTTGGAACATACTCCATATGGACAACTGGGTTAAAGACTAACGAGTCGCTAAGAATGAACGTCTAGATAGACATCTTGACAAACGGGGTGGGTTAAAACCTGCTCCGATACCATCATAGAATTTAGTATGGGGTATGGACAACTGGATTGGGCTATAAGACACTTGGGCTAAACCACATTAAAATATTGAATCCAATCGATTAGTTCGTTCAACTCATGAGCTTATATACCGATTATTTTGCTCTTGAACTTTCAATGTGGGATCTCTCTCTCTCCATACTGCTTCCCTATCATCGGAACCCTTCTCTTTTCCGACCTATCTTCCCCTCTTCTTATGAAATAAAATCACTAATAATTGTGATTCGCAACCCTTCAAGCTATTAAGCGATAGCGATGAGGAAAGGCTTTTTACCTCGCCAACCCCAACTTGTCTTAAACCTGTGATCCCTGATATGACTCTGCCGAGAGCAGATCGGGTACCTCTCATACATATATATCCAACATGATCGTACCGTAAAAAGTATCTTAGGGGAGACCATTTTCCCTTGGAGGATGAAGGAGGCTATGTCGAACACAAAGGGGAAGATGAGGATCATTTACTTCAGAGTAGATCTTGGAGATGTCTAATAAAGAAATCGTTTTTCTGAGTCCTATAGATGAGGCTAAAGTACTGCGATTCAGACTGAGAATTGTCTCCTTGCTCTTTATATTCACATTCCAATTAGTATTTGCATGTCCAAGTATATATAATGTTTATTGAATTGGCAAACTTATGATGCAAAAAAATGTTTTCTTGGTGATTGGAAATCTATAAGCTATACTTGCCCTTTAGGTATATTGTAATGTCACCCCTATTGGTTGGAGAATTACAAAACTCAATACCTCTATTGGTCTGGTCTACCCTTTATTTCTTCTCCTGATAAAAGGTTTGTGGTGAAAATATGAGTTGTTTTCTTTATTCTTTGTACTATGCCGACTTCATTGAAATGTGTACTTCACTCTAAACTTGGCCTTTTGTTCTTAATGAAATCTGAAAGAACAGATGGTATAGTTGCCTATTTCTTCTTCATAAAATAAGTGTTACACATGATTTACATGCCTATTTCTTCTTGATAAAGCAGATGCTACACTTGATTTACTTGCATATTTCTTATTCATAAAAACAAATGCTACACTTGATTTACTAGCCTATTTCTGATTCATAAAAATAGATGTTACACTTGATTTACTTGCCTAATCGTAGTGTTCATATTATATATTCTCAACTTAGTGACGTGCAAAGAGGATATGTCTCTCCACCTCTACTGGGATTTGAATCTAGATGAACTTCCCCACGAATCTTGGGGAGTGGACTTCCTACCACTCAAGCTAGGAAAGAAATTCTACAAACCAGATATATAATCACCCAAATTTAAGTTTATTAAAACTTATACCAAGTATAACCAAGAAGAAATTAAAATCATATAAAGAAAAAAAAGGAAACATAGGGGGGCGTTGTGTGGTGCAAAAGACAAAAAAACGTACAGAAACGGAAAGCATGGGACTCTCGTCACCTTCCCAAAGAAAGGTTGAAAAGGATAAGAACAAGTGCACAGAAGCCTTTTGCCATCTGTCTTTCATGCATGCACTACGTACCTACATACATACATGACGACGCTTCCACCATCCATATATATAATGATGAGTACTATCATCCCATGCATGCATTAATCATCCATCCATGATCCTATGCCTATGAGATCCATCTCCATTGCAAATTGCAATAGGAACATTTTGGATCCAAATTTAGAGTGGTAAATTTTAGAAATAATAGCTTCTTTTCAAGTTTCACCAAAGTTCAAGTGACATTGAAAATACTTGGCTTTAATAATAGGTTCTCCATTTAACTTTCTGACAATTGACCTTTAAATTAAATTATACTCTCTCTGTCCCAACTTAAATCAATTTAAATCGCATGTTTCGGTTTACGATGTTTGACTGAATCTATTTTAAAATCATGTTATATGTAAAATGGTGTAGAATTAAAAAATAAAAATTACATATCTAAGAACTACTCCCTCCGTCCCACTGTCTTTGTCCACTTACTTTTTGGCACACCATTCAATGCACTTCTTTAATCCATTTTATCTTGTATTTTGTATATTAAAAAATTATAGAAATTATACTCCCTCCGTCCCATGAAACCTTTCTCCTTTCTTTTTTTATCCGTCCCACAAAACACTTCTCATTTCTATTAAAAAGTCACTTTTACCCCTTACTTTTTCATACCCTAACTATCACATCATACCTTTTTACTAATAATCTATCCATCAAATCATACTTTTACCCATCACATCAAAGGACATTTTTGGAAATTCAATACCAAAATACACTCCCCTTAAATCCCTCCTAAAAAGCAAAAGTCCCATGTTTTATGGGAAGGAGAGAGTATATTAATAATCTATATGTTAAGACAAATCAAACAAGATCACACATGACTATATTTAGGTTTACACATTGAGAGAATTTGATGAGTCAAAGTGCTTAGATGAACAGTTCCAAAAATCAAAAGTGGACAAAGACAGTGGGATGGAGGTAGTATATCATAAGATTTACAAAATTAACAGTGACATGACTATATTATTTTATCAAATAACTAACAAAAATAGAAAAGGAAAATGAATAAAGTTTGACCATGTAAATAATAAACTGACAATTTAATTTGGGACGGATAGAGTAAATTCCAACAGACATCCTTCAAAAATTAAGTTTATATCACATTTAGACACTAATAAAATTAAGAGGAATTTAGTTAAATAGCATTAAAACATAATGACTTTCTCTAAATAGCACTACATGTGTTTTTCTTCCAGATGTAGTACTTTTAGTCATTATGCATTAGTCATTATTCAAGTAAATATTACTGCCTCCGTCCCATTTTATAACGCCTGTTTCGGTTTACAATATTTGACTGAAATTATTTTCAAACCATTTTATATGACAAATGGTATAGAATTAAAAAATAAAAATTACATAATAAAAAACTACATCAAAAGATCTACAAAACTAGTAGTGACAATAATATTTTATTTTATCAAATTGCTAACGAAAATAGAGAAAGAAAGTGAATGAAGTTTGACCCTGTGAATAGTAAACAGACATTATAATTTGGGACGGAGGGAGTAACCATCACTGGACATTACGGACATTATTAAATGTTATATAGAGAATAAAACATTTTAAAAGCTAATTAGAGAAATGACTTAAGTTTTAGTGCTATTTAGTGCAAATATTTCTAAAATTAAAATCATAAAAAAGATAAATTATACTGTGTATCTTGTTTTATATACATATTGTTTTATATCACATCATACTCTATATTTGTTTACTTCTAATCTAATCGTCACATTCAAGTGCAATTTGGGTAAGTGGAGGAAAAAATATCCCCTCTTAAGTTCGTAGAAAAGTCAAATATCCCCCTCTAACTCCTCTAATCATCACATTCAAGGGAGTGAAATAGTTTTAAAACATAGAAGATCACCAACATTAGAAAAGGCACCTATTCTAAAACAACAACATTTGAGGAATTCACCCTTTAGTT
This sequence comes from Cuscuta australis, assembly GCA_003260385.1. NCBI lineage: Eukaryota > Viridiplantae > Streptophyta > Magnoliopsida > Solanales > Convolvulaceae > Cuscuta > Cuscuta australis. The sequence continues at coordinate 421,912 of NQVE01000192.1, forward strand.
TTTATTGCAGCCCGTTTTTGTCCAAGCATTTTTTTTAACAATACTCAAAGTACTCTTTAAAGAAACAACCTATTTGCTCTCTGTTTTAGTTAGAGACTTTTCATGTTTCTCGTGAACTCTAGTTGTACTCTTCAACCCCTCGAGCGCTTTTCTAAAATTTGTAAGCTATAATTTATACTCCGTACTATTTATTTTTGTATCAACTTATAAATAAAATGATTTTAAAAGAAATACCAGTAAAACTTTACACATTGGTCAAAATGAGATGATAATTCTGCAAGGGAGGGAGTATAAATACTCCAATAAAAGACAATTATGAAATCATTTAAAACAAGAAATTCGAAATGAAGCACAAGGCAGAGATGCCGATAAAAGAGCATTTTCACAAGTAATTTTGCATGACTTTGCACACCCAATGTTAAAGATGACAGTGCTACAAACGAACATTTTGACGATATTCCAAGGAAAAATCTTTCTTTTCCGAAGGAATGAACAAAGGAAACCAGTAAAAGAAAAATAAATCATTGGGATTTCTGAACAATGAAAAGCCTTCACCAACCACAATATGCTTAACACCCCACTCCTTCCATTCAAAAAATTAAAAAATAAATAAAATAGAATACAAGAACCCATAAAATTTTGGAATCATCCTAACGTGAACGAGCCCAGCTATTTTCGTCATTTCTAACTGGGTAGAAATATGGATGAGCCTGCATTAATGAACATGGATGATAAATGCATCATGATTGATTATCAAAATTCTCTTTAGTCTTAACCAAGTATTCTGGTGTAAGATTTTACCATGGCTTCTTTTGCAGTTGGCCTTTCTTGATGATCATAACGCAGCAGCTTGTCCACAAAGTCAATGGCCTACAATAAAAGGGGGGGAACAAAATGTGCATTTCAGAGGAATAAAACATACATTTACTTAAACAAATGTTGAAAGCTTCCTTCTTAGGAATGCACATTTGAGTATGCGGGTGTTTCTCTGTGCGGGTGTTTATTGGCTTATTGTTGATAAGCAGTTCTTAACTTATAACCTGGTTATAAGTTAAATATTCTTTTGTAGAAGAGAAATGACTTAAATGATAGATAAGTCATTTTGAAATATTCATAAATGGTGTGTAAGAGTTAGGTAAATAATCTAGTTAAAACGAGGTTTTGAAAAAACTAGCTTAAAAATAAGTAAGAGTAAGGGCGTAAGACTTAGTTATTCTTTCTGGCTTATAAGCAAGCTGCTTATAAGTCGGCTTATAAGCAAAAATATGTCATCAACTAACTATTTTGACCAGCTTATAAGCACATGGAAACACCCAGTATGACATATTCTTATTTTTTTGTGTTGAAGAATGTCTAACTGCAAATGTTGGATGCATGGTTATCATGGTACATCTGGATGTATCATAAAAAGCACTGTCCTACCTCAGGGACAGCCACATGTTGATTTTCGGAGTTAATGAACCTTGACCATGGCTTCCTGCTATGCCTGAAACAAAAAACACGGGTATACACTACGCATGCAAAAAAACAAAACGTAGTAATTCTGTGTGTAGGATACACATTACAAACCTTCCTACAAGGGCTGAAAAGTTTGGATCTAATTCCAAACGATACTTGGTTAGGTAAGCATTTAGTTCAGCCGTCCCTAATACCTGCAAATCAGTTGAAATTTAAGATCAAGGGAGGTTTCCACATGCAAGAACTAAGAATTTCATCTCCATTATCCTTGAAAAGTTGGAAAAGAACACAGCAACACAAGCCCAAATCAGCTCTAATAATAAATTAAAAATATATCCCAGCAATCGTTTACGATGAGTTGAGAAATTAAATGAAAGTAAAAATAATTTAACATGGATAAAAGAAAAAGGTCAAGGCAGTGTATGCACCTTAGCGATCTTAACAAGCTGGTCATAATTGTCTTGTCCGTAGAAGAATGGCTCTTTCCGGAAGATCTATATGGACAATAGAAGAACTAAATCATAAATAAGCATATCATCGTAACATGTCTAATAAACTACACTGGTCAAAGCTACATTCATGATCAATGCTCCAATGAACTTTAACGTTGAACTATAAACAAGCTAGTACTGCTTCCATTGTACAATATTCTCCCCCTTTGACTTGGCACGTTTATTAACAACTAAAATTGTGTGGTTGAGGTTTATATAGAAATGAGAGAAACAATATTAATCATGGGATCTTTTCTTAAAATGAAACGAGAAAAAATGGGATAGCCGAAAGAGAAAAACTTATGGGACAAAAGGAGTATTAAGTATAAGTGTCCTCACCATTCCTGCAAACATGCAGCCAAGGCTCCACATATCCAATGAGTAGTCATAATCTTGTAGATCAACAAGAAGTTCAGGGCCTTTAAAATACCTGTGAACCATGAAGTTCAAAAAAAGCATTTTGATGTTACAGTAAAGAGTTACAATAACAAAACGCCTATCTGAACTTAGACTAAGATGTGAATTTTGTATGCAGCTATGTTCTAAAGAGGATTGTTAAATTGAACATCTGGTCTAAGGTTTTATGATGGGCTTTGGTGATTTCAATCAGAAAACTAATAAGCCTAAAAAAGAAACTTATGACCCTACCACACCTCATTCATGAAAGGCATAATTGCTTAAGCCTTACAACATGCAATCACAGCTCTAAATGATGCTAATCAAGTTTATGAAAGTCTCACAAACATCATACATAGCCCCCTCTTTCACAAAGGGAAGAAAAGAGTGTTAGCATTGGTGCAGCATCTCCTTCCAGAGTTCCAAGGTGTGTTTCAGGATGACGAGGAATTGCATGATCTGTCGCAGGTTTTTGTGCTATAATTAGCAAAGTTTGTTTGACTTGGAGTACAACAACAACTAACCCAGTAGAATCCCACAAAAGTAGGGTCTAGGGATGTGTACACTGAAGACACTTTCCAAGTAACCCCCAATTCAAGCAACAAAGAAGACACAGCACAATCAAGGAAGCAAAAAGAAAGCTAAGGGTGAAGAAAAGTGCTAAGAGACAAAAACACACAAACTGCTACTAGCAACTAGACCAAGAACAAAGAAAGCACACAAAGAGGAGCAAAAACTGCAACCAATGCCCAGACGACTACCCAACTTTCCTAGTCCTAGATCTCTAGACACTCTTACCTAATGTCATACTCGGTAAGGGCCAAAAGTTTTAGATCCTGTTTAATCACATCCTTTCAACTCTTCCAAGGTTTACCCTTTTCCCCGCCCCCGCCCAATACCGTAAGCCTCTCGCATCTAAGCATATGGGCCAATTTGCCACTTCACATGCCCAAACTACCTCAACCTAGCTTGTTGAGGCTTATCCTCCACAGGAGCCACTCTCACCTGCCACCGGATAACCTCATTTTGAATCATATCCAACCTCGTCTGTCAACACATCCACCACAGCATCCGAATCTTTACAGCAGTTGACGAACGTACCACCTGCACTCTGCTCTTTGTTGAAACGCTTAGTTTCATGTTAGTTTCTGCCCATGATCATTTCCCTTATTGATTTGCTTGGTCCCTATTTTGTACTTAAATTGGTCCCATCTTTGGGTCTTTTGTTCTCTTCGTGGAGATGACGAGATGTTTCCTAGCTTTTCTAGGTTTGTGTTTTTCAGATATAGAGATCTGTGAAGTTATATGGCTATGTCTTCACTCTATGTCCTATAAGGCTTAGTCTATACTTCCAGAATCACTCCTCCACCAAGTTAACCATCAGTGCGTTAGCGGATTCATCCTATTGAAAGCTCATTTTGCAGTAGGTGTCTGGAACACATGCAGAAATGTCTACCTACATAGGCTAAGTCTCTTATTGGAGCAAGTTACCCATAAAATGCATCGTGAAGAAAACATGACATTTGGATGTTACAAACTCAAACATAGGTCGTTTCGAATAGAAGTAATACCAGTACAAAAACACATAATACTTATCTGCTCTTGTTGTTCCTCTTGTACTTTAATATCCGCAACAAAAAATTACAGGGATAGAAAACGGCATTTGTAAAAATAACAGGATGTGGGTACGACAAGGATACCGCAACAAAAAAATAAAAAAACACTAAAATTTTAACAAATAAGCAGTACAAAAATTAAAAAAAATACTCAGTGACCAAAAGCATTACAGAAATAGAAAATTAACAAAATTGCTTTATACAGATTATGTAGTAAAGCCTAAAAACTAAAGTTACATGGGCACTGTACTAATCAAGAATACTGCGGAAGAAAAATTAAAGCTACACGGGCAGTCGGCATTGTGGTAAAACTAAAGCGGGCAAATTGAATGCAGACCAAAATTATTTGAATAATTAAAATCAAAATCTTAACACAAGGATGAACGCAAAATAGAACGAGAATTCAGGTGGAAAAAACACATGGAATACGGTGTACAGGTCTTCGTGTACACAAGTCTCACCGAACACTCCGGGAGGGTGTTATATAAAAAAGCTTCATAATTTCTATCGCTCGTCACATCACACTAATGGGCTTGTAATACGCCCAAAAAATTAATTGGGTCGCAAGGTCAAAACATTTATCCGTACCTGTTACACTACCTACGCATTGTTTATGTCTCGCTAGTGGTCACAATTAATCCCATCCATCGACGGCGGTTTTGGTTTCTCCCGTCGCCACCCCCCTCCCCCCACCGTGGTTCCCCCGTCCCCGCGACATCTCTGGGACATTGAACGGCACCTATCATGTGAACCTTTGCAACTTAGGACTTCTTCATATGTGTTCCTGAACTCCATGAAGTAGGTCATGAGAGGCCATCCTTCATTTCTGCACTGTAAAAAGCTTAACACACCATACATATGAGTACGAGGATCTGAAAGAACAGTCTCGAACCATCACGAGGCCATATGTTATTGGCAGGCCTCATCTTTTTGGATGATTGTTCCGTCAGTAATCATACTTATGAGCCCTATGGTGGCAGCATTTGATTATTTTGCTTCACACTAGAAAACATTGGCTCCCTCATAAACAGTATGTGTATATGATTTTGGAAGTAACAGGTACAACCTCATAAACAACCACAGGTTTGTTCAGGATTTCAAAAACTTCAGGGCTGGATTCGGCATCTGAGTAAGGCATATTTACTTCCAAAATGCAAGAGACCTTACTCTAGTTTTTACAATAAAAGTTGTTCAGTTTTAAGGTAAAAAAAGGGGAAAGTGCATACCTTGCACAAAAAATGTACACAGTACAGAACAAAGAACAAACTTCAAGACAAAAGATTATATTCCAGAGTAGTTATGAAACGACGTATACCAAATGATTGATGAGGTTAAAGAGAGGCTGATGGTGCTCCTACCAATCAGAATTCTGGACAGAAATTGGGTCGCATTTGCTGGCGCATCAAACACGGATGGCGGAAGGTGGTGGCAGGGGTGGCAGGTGAAGTAGCAATCAGATTTTACCTGCAGAGCTTGTGCTAGGGTTGTGAGGGTGCTCATGTGGTGTCAGACTGCGTAGGAGTAGCCATAAAAAATTTAGTAAGTTGGGATACAGACTTGCACAGGTTTGAATCGTTCTCGATGTTTTAAAGGATGCTCTGACAAGGCTAATGTTTTGAAACTACCAAATATGACTCTAATATCGTGGCAAGTGACTAAACACTCAATTTTCACTTTTTTCCACCTTTCCAAAAGCAATTAAGGCACACATGCTTGATGTATCTATGAGGGGGGAAAGCAGTGCCAAAAGAAGACATTCCTCTGTAAAATCAAATCTACAGATCAGCACAGCACATAAGACCTTCTAAACCAAGTTCCTTTGGTATCCACATGAAAATGATGAACGAACAAAAACATTTAGAGCTATGAAGCACTAATAGTTTTAGAAAAGTGAAGCATTTGTCAGACACGGGACACGCCGTACAACTGATTGCATTAATGATGTCCACTTTGTCTTATCATTATTAAGTTTTAAGACATGGGGAAAGAGAAGCCTAAGCCCGTAAGATGATTGCTCTAATAAACAGACCATAACTGAAACTCTCCAGCATAAGTTTGTGACAGAATAAAGTGCCTCTAATGCCATTTAAAAAAAATGGCTGATGGCAAGTAGCCAACCAAATAAATGAGCTAAATAAAACAAGAACAGAAAAAAAACAAACCTAGAAGCCACACGGACATTATATTCTTTCCCGGGGTGGTAAAACTCTGCAAGTCCCCAATCTATTAGCCAAAGTTTCCTCTTCTCGTGATCAATAAGGACATTATGAGGCTTCACATCGCGGTGCATGATACCTTGAGAATGACAATAATCTAATGCCTACTCATAGAGATGATACAAAGGTAAATGTTTTAGAATTCATGTTTATGTTAAAATACAATGCCAATACAAGGCCAATTTAAAAGTGAAAAGGAAACATAAACCCCAGCACTAGTTCAAAACATACTCACACAAATGTTGGAATTCAAAGTATGTGCATTCCATATCATTGTACCAATACATGCACTAACAAACACCTTTAAAAATCGAGTTGTTTATTCTGCTTAAGCAGTAAAATTTTAAGTAAAATGAACTTAATATGTATAATCGTTGCTAGGATTGGCAATCACAAGTAAAACAAAAAACAAAAAAAATCAACTAGCCAGATGTTTCTTTTCAAAACCAACCCTAACATTTGGAAATAACCCCTCTTGTTGCCAGCTAACTAGTGATCACATAAAACCTTCACTGCCCATAGGGTGGAGCTAAAGTCAGCATACATTGCTCTCTCCCACCCCTAACCCTACTTCCCTCTGGGAAGTACTGGATATGTTTGGTTTGTTGCTAGCTAACATATACTGTTTGAACATTTAGAAATGAGGTTCTCTTTCCTATACTCTGACACAATGCCGGAAAAAGGCCAAAAACAAAATAAAACAAGAAATACAGAACAAAAAGACACAAGCATTTAAAACAAAAACTTATTTGGCATGTCCGAAAATAAGGTACGCATTCATTTTCAGGAAATAACTGTGGTTGATATTCTTTCATTCTTTTCTAAATAAAATTCAACGGCAAATTTTACTTAATTCGTGTGCCCAATTCTTATGGGAACGTAAATCTGGGGCAGAGGGAGTGCTACCTTTACAACCATCAGAAAAAAATTAATGTTCATTTCTCAAACATGTGAACGAGAAAAGGACAACACACCTACTTCTATACTCAACTAGTACTCAGTGCCAGTGAATGTCCTTTTATACTCTATCCGTCCATTAATTTTATTCCCACTTGACATTTCACGGTCTCCAAAACAACATTTTGGCCATTAATATCTTTATGTGTGTGTGTGTGTGTGTGTGTGTATACATACATACATACACACACACTACATCTGTCTTAGTGTATACATCGAGTTTCATTTTTTTGAAAAAGAGCAATGTAAATTGGTATAAAAATTATTTCATTAGATTTAACTTGTTGAGAATTTTCAAAATTTTATTTAGTTGTATTAATATGTAATACAATGAGTAATTGGATGAATACAATGAAACGGAGGGAATATATAAAATTACACGAAGTAATATTTTAAAAATTTTGTTTCAAAATGAATATATTGACATTAAATTTATATGATAATTCAATGTATTTTTTTCATAATTTGCGGTCAATGTTTAAAGAGTTTGACCAAGAATGTCAAGCTGGGAAGAAATTTTTTTGGCAAAGGGAGTACATCAATCTGGTTGTGTGTGAAAAAATGAATTGTTTGTATTTAAGACGTAATATAAGCAGTTATTTTAAACAAAGACTATTAAAAAGAACATGAAGAGTAACCTTGCCTTGAGAAGTTCATAAATGTAATATCGAATGTCAAAGTCAGAGAGAGTTGGGTAAAGCACTTTAAAATCTGTGTTATTCACATATTCAAAGACTAGGCTTGGAGTCTTTGATTGCTGATCTCTGACAATATCAAGCAACTTCACAATATTTGGTCCGCCACATAGATTCTGAAGAATCTTTACTTCCCTCTTAATCTGCAATTAAGAGCCATTAATCAAATGAGTATTCCACTAATTGGGTGAATGAATGTACTCTCTTAGTGAGTAATAAGAAATCCCCATTCAATAGAAAATAACAATGAAGAGGCATCCTGAATAATCGACAACATCAAGATCCCTGCCAATCGCCACCACCTAAATCCGAAGTCCAAACTAAGTTAGGGTCAGTGGTATAAAAATTTAAAGGGCAATTGGTTGTTGTTATGGGACGCTTGCAGACCACTTTTCGGCGGGGGGAGCCACTGAAGAGAAGAGAGACACGAAGAAGGATGAAAAAAACCTTGTGTATTCTTTATTCCATGATAATCCATAAGAGATTAAGATTGACATCTTATATATAGGCAGACATTCCTAAACTTAAAAGGAAACCTAATAATAGTCTTACCAAATAAGTAGCAACTAAATAGAAGTGTCCTAACCAATAATTCATTGTGAACAAAATAGGGAACTGAATAATAATGGGTAAGTACAAGTAATTCTAAAAGGAAGCTTACAATAATTAAAATTATAAGAAACTAGGACTACATACTAGTAAAATCCCACAAAGTGAGGTTTCGGGGTGCGGTGGTGTGCGAATCAGTCCTCACTTCCACTTTTGGAAGTGAGAATTGATCCGCACAACACCGCACCGTGACACCCCACTTTGTGTGATTCTACTAGTATATTATCCTAGTTTCTTATAATTATAATTATTGATTCCATTGGATTCCAAGGTGTCTCCACACTTCAAACCTATCATTAAGTGTCTCGTCTCATTAATCAGAATAATGTCATTTGCAAACAACATGCACAAGGTACCTCCCAATGAATTTGCCGCGTCTCCCTATGAATATACTGCAGAATATCCATCACCAAAGCAAACAAGAAAGGAATAAGGGCAAAACTCATGTAACCCTATCTCCACCGAGAAGTGGCCACAATCTCCTTCTAATGACCTCATTTTGGCCATTTCCCCGTTATACATGTACTTGACAGCACGGATGTAAGAAACAGGTAACCCACACTACTTGAGGCACCTCCACAAGATCTACCAAAGAACGAGGTGTACGCCTTCACTAAGTCAATAAACATCACGGGTAGATCCTTTGTGCCCCTCTGTCCCTTCAAAAGGTGAATGGAACCAAAGATTGTCGACCTGAAACCAAATTGATTCTCGAAAATATGCACCTCTTGTTTCAACCTAGTCTCAATAATAAGTTCGAGACCTTCATGGTGTGACTGAGTAGTTTGATGTCGCTATAACTATTGCAACTTTGGATATCATCTTAAAGTCACAAACACAGCTTAAGCTTAAGGCATAAGCTAAATTCGACAGAAAAGAAGCATGCACCTTCTCCACTTCTTGTCACTAAGGCTTAAACGAGAAAATGTGCAAAGGTGGTCAAGCGGGGTAACCTTTTAAACTTCGTTCGGCTTCAGCGAGCCTAGTCGCATGCTCTTGCATCCTGCCCCTTCTTTTTGTTGTCATTTTCCTTCCTAAACCCAAAGTCCTAGAATTCCTTCTTCCATTCCACACAACCATCTCCATCCACAACCTTCACTAACACGTCCCACCACAGTTCCCAAAAGTCGGGTAAGCACTCCACAGCCTGTCACCACCCCCTAAGTGCTTCCATATCCCTGCTCTATTTTCTTTCTTCCTACAACAATCTTTTTTATCTCTAAGTCCCCCTTTAACCACTATTTTTTCTTCCAAAGTTCTGACAAGCTACATTAGTGTTATACCCCTGGATGGCTCCACCAAAACCTCAAACCATCCCTAAACATCCAAAATGCCTTTTCTTTTATTTCCTTTCAAATAAAGTCTTCCTCCACTTATTTTAAGTCCCTTGACCGAAAATAAGAAGACCACTTTTATTTTTTTTAAAGCCTTAAATAATCAAATAACACACTTCCCTTCTTGTTCCTACATAGGGATGAAATTCCAGCCCCATTTTGGTTCCTAAAATCCAACCAAAATTACCATTTACCACAAATAAAAAAATCAGCAAAAAGAGTCTAAAGTTGAATTGTAAAAGTTTCTCCTTTTGTTGACTAATTTCACAACCAAACATGTAGTGTACCTTCCTCACCTTTTCCCCTACAAAAGGCCGAAATAATCTCTTCAAAACAAGCCAAAGAATATCCTCCAAATTCATCCAATATCTCCTTGTGATTTTATTCACTAGAGGCCGAACAAACCAGCCCCATTTTTAGCCAAATAACATCCCACCAAGCCCCACAATGTTTCCCACTTATTTGTGCTACATATGGACGAAATAGACCCTTCCAAAATATGCTAAATAAAGCTTTGTCACAGCCTTGGACTTTCCTCACATGTGGCCGACATACACACCCCAAAAAAAACAGCCAAAGGAAACCCTCATCCTAATAATCAATGCACTCTGGATGCTGATTTGGGAAGGCAGTAGGAAGCTTCTTTGTTATTGTTTTCTTCTTCATTATTAATGTATTATTTCCCCTTTGTAGTGTGCATATATAGTTCGGCCTTATGGCCATTGTAAGGAGCATATTTTAATTCAAAAACCTTGTTTACTCTTTTGAGTATTCTCTTAAAATAGTGTGATGCTATTTTAGCCAAATTCCTAATTCTATATCTTAAGAGTGGTTCTCTTAAGTGTGAGTTTTAGGTTCTAGATATTTAATTAAGTGTGTCATATCTTGATTGAATTCTAGATTCAAACCCCAAGTTAAGATAAGAGTGTGTCATATCTCTTAACACCAACTTGGTCTATCCCCTCCTATTTTATTCCCTCATTTCGTGCCTCCCCATATTCTCTTCCTAAACCTCTTCTTTTTCTTCATAAAAAAAACACCAAAAGAACTCCCCTTTTGCCCCATAATATTTCGGCCACCCCATTTCCCCCTCGCCTCCCCATAACTCCTTCTCTAAAATAGCAACGTGATAAGACCCCGGGTCTCGGGTATAACAATTAGTCCCCACCACTCACTCACTTTTAGTCTCTTTAATCTTTGTACCTAGAGATCACTTATCAGAGCTTTCTTTACATTTTGTATTCATAAGATTTATATTTGGGATCGTGAAATCCCATAGGGGTCAAGGGGAATGTTTTGGTGCTAAAAATGATCGAGCATGAAAATATGGGATTAAAGTTGATTTGCTGAATGGAAAGAAAAGTTTTGAAATAACACTGTAACATGGGTAAAGAAATTAAAACACCATCACGGAGGAACACATAAATCGGTTGCTCCATGCCTAAAAATTACTCCCTTCGTCCCATATCTTTCTTCTCACTTTCCTTTTTGAGCCGTCCCACTTGATTCTTCTTGTTTCCTTATTTGGTAAATAAATATTACCAAAAAGACTAATATACCCTTTATTCTCTTTTTCTTTGTTCTTCTCACTCTCACCCACCACAACTCTTCATTTTTTTCTAAATTGTGCCAGCCCCCCCCCCCCGTCCCCCAAGACACACACACATCCACACACTATTTTTCTTTCTTCTTCTCTTCACCACCTTGTTCTTATTCTTATTGACCATTCGTTTCTTTCTTTTTCTACTAACACCCCTTCTCTCTTCCGTCCTCTTCGTCTAAGGCGACAATGAAGCTTCCAGATCTGGAACTCGTCCATCCCTCCTTTAAAAAAGGTTTCAGATCCGGATAGCGACGAGGGGGAAAATGCAAGGGAGACTGCGGCGCGGCGGTGACTAGTAAAGCGGGCAACAGTGTAGAGCAAAAACTTTAGACTTGATTTTTGGTTTCTTCGTCATCTTCTTCTCTTCGTGTTTTCAACATTTTTTCAATTTCATTGAAGAAGAGAAAGATTTGTATCGTAATGGAGGGTAGGGGTTGATGATGAAGAGATCTAATTTTTAATTTCTTGATTTTGTAGATCTTAAACTTAAATTGCTTAATTTTTCAAACATGATTCTCTTGAATTTCAAGATTTGTAATGTGGAGGGGTCACGAAGAAAGAAAAAAAAAGAAAGGAAATGTGACTCACGAATCAGACAGAGAAGAGGAAGGGAGGGGTGGGATGGGGAAGGGTAAAATGGGAAAGTCAACACTATTTTCACTTAGCAATAAAAACCGCACCAAGTCAATATGGGAAGTTTCAACTTGGACAGAGGGAGTATTAATTTATTAAAAGTGTGAAAGAGTGTGGGAAGATGATAACATACATAGAGCACTATCCTAAATTAGTAGCTTTGTGTTGCACCTCTTCAATATTGCACTTCTTCATCATTAACCATGTTCCTTGAAAAAGGTCATGGCTAATGAAACAAAGGTTGTTATAATTGTGCTCAACCTCTTCATCCACAGTAGGATTCATGACATGCCTAGTAATGGCTTCTAGGGCAATCCAATAATTTCTTGAAGATGTAGAGTTAGTCTGTGATTTTGCTGGGTGTTTTGTGCTTTCCCCAACCTTTTTTGCTTGTCTTGTTGACAAGGAGAGAGTACACGAAGTAGAATCCCCACATTTATCAATAATCACTTTGTCCCCCGTTGAGTCACAAAAACCGTGCACGGATTCAAGTGGAGAAAATTTTCATCCTTGCGTGCTCCCAAGTATGCATCAACAAAAGCTGTTTAATTTAGGTGTAATTTGGCATAGTTGAATTCCACATGAAATCTGCCATTGATTCAGTGTGGTTAAGGATGCGTAAATTCTTGAAAAAACTTCTCCAAAGATAGACCAAATGATGTCCGTTGATTTCTGCATATGCATTGCAAGTAGGGATGCCACCTCTCCATCATTTGTTAACACGACATGCCATTGGAAGTAGGGGTCATCAAGATTCATTGAATGCATGGTTATCATAGACGCTTATAGGGTTCCATCTAGCAAAAAGTAGCACTTAGCCTTTGAGAAGCGGGTTTCAGTGATTTTGCTAGATTATTTTGGGAAATCCATCTTTGTGAACTGTGATGGCGTCCTATAAAACACGTATTTTTCAAACAAATGTTGTTTCCCGTCCCTAAAATGTCCCTAGTCGAGTACTTAGGGATGTCCTGACACCCAAACCCTTTATAAATTTTAGAAGTTGGCACTTACTTTCTTCCGACCCCATCCCCGTTAAAGTACTTGTCCCCGCCTTGGTGCAACTTAGATGGCAGCCAATCTGGGTTCCTCCCTAGTTATTCTACATAGACAGAGTCCAAAAGTCCAGCCCTAATGCAAGAAGTTCAACATGAAAAGTCCATGTGCATGATCTAGAGTTCTTCATGAAAACCAGAGACTGTACGTCTCTTGTTCTCCCCATCATACACAACTCCCCTTCCAAAGACTAGATTCTTTCCTCAAAAGATTCTTGATTGTTCTTGGCCTCTGGTTTGCTCATCTTTGAAACAGCGAAGTAGAAACAATAACCCAATCCATTGACGGAAAACTCTAGTACCACTGGTAGACCAGAGCTACAATGGTAGTAACGTGCAGAGAAAATCTTGGGAAAAAACATGAGTTGGGAAAGAAGAAGAAGATAGGTAGAAGAAGTTCAGAACAAAGAGAATTTGAGAGACGAAAGAATTCAGTTATCTTAATAATGTTCTAAAGCTGAATTATACAATTAGACTAGCTAGTATTTATAGTCATAGGTAGGACACACAAGATGGATTAACTAACATGCTCGACTAACTACTAAAAATATCAGGGACTTAGGGAATTTAATATTATAACAGAATGTCATTGAATTTAACGTGGGTATGGGTCGACCCCATTTTTGCATTGATGCATTATGTTAACCGTTATGGTGTAGGTTTTAGCCCATCTATGCATGAACAGGAGCGGCTTAAATGGATTTTGGAAATGGAGTCTATAACTTAATTGTATTGTCTCCTTTCAGGTCTTCCTGACTAACTCGTACTCGTAATCATCCCACCATGCAACCAGTGTAAAACTGCATGAAATCATGGTGTCTCTACTAACACACTTAACCGACAAAAGGACAATCTGTCATATAAAGCACCTGATAGAGAGTAGAAATTACATGATATGATTTTCAAACATCTTTCCCTTACATAAAAGAGATCAAATGAAAAGAAAAAAACAAGCAAATGTGTTTAGTTATTGGACAAGAAATCAAAGCCAAGTAATCAGAAAATGATAGGAAAAACCCAAACCTTTTTCTTCTTCACTGGCTTAAGTATTTTGATAACACACTTCACATTATTTGTAGAGTACACTCCTTCAAACACCTCGCTGTACTTTCCTCTTCCAACCTTCCTAATTACCTCGTAATCATCCTGCTCCCTGCGGTTAACATGCAAGAAATAAACACTATAGCAAGCTCGACATGAAAGCAGAAATGGAAGCATACAAAATTTCAAACAATTACCCCCATTGAATGGTCAAGGACTCGTAATCCCAGTACTCCTTAGGTCGAATTACATTGACATCCGCATAAACTTGGGCCTTCGAGGGGGCGCCAGGAAGGCGAATAGCTTTTCCAAACTTCTGATCCAGGGTCTCCGACAAGTTCTTCTGCTGCCGGAGGCGTTGAGATGAGTACTGCCGCTGTGACGGTAAAGACAGATTTGGAGGATTCTGGTTGCGGCGCTGCTGCGTAACAGAAAGAGGCAAACCTAGCGGTAGAAGGCGGTGGAAAGTGAATGGAAGCGGCGCCGCCGCCGCCTGTTGGGAAAGGAGGATGCGATTGCGATATAAGGAAATGATGGAGGGTAAGGGCCTTGCGGCCATTAACAGAGAAAAAACAGTCTGCACAAACCCTTCTCTCACTAGTTGCGTCTTCAACCAACTTTATTTTCCTGTCAATGTTCGGCCTAGATTGTTTTTTTGGGTGATATCTCAAATTATGTCTAATTTATGACCTAAATTATATTATGCATCCGCTTGTGCCCAAATTTAGATATAACTAAGAAATTATCTATGGTATTGATTTTAATTTACATGAGAATGAACATTAAATTATTTGAGAATGGGTACTGTTTTGTTTCAGAATGAACATTAGATGAGTATTTTAAATATATTGAACCAATGTGTAAAAATGAGTACTGCATTATTTTAGAATGAGTACCACGCTAATTATATTATGCGAGAATGAGTACTGCTCTACTTCAGAATGAATACTACTAGGATGTACCGTACATCCAGTTGTACCATATACCTTCTCAATTTATGATCAAATAATATCACTATTTGATTAAAACGTCAAACCAGGAAGAATTTTTAGGATTGAAAGGAGTATTTTATATTAATGAAAATAATTTAATTTGTATTATTTCGCTTTTCCATTTAATTTTTAACGTGATTATGCATATATGGTATTATTTCACCCTTTCTATTTTTTTTTTATTTCTATTATACTTATTACTATTAAAAGTTAATATTGATTTTCTAGCAAATACTTAAATAGTATGGTAATACTAATATCTTCAAAAAAAGTAAAAGGATAGTTAATGGCCTTGTTTGGATATTGGTTATCAGCTAATGTGTTGGCTGTTTGTGTCAGTTGTTTTGGCTATTTAATTTAACTGGTTTGACAAACTAAATGTATTGGCCGGTCATTGGAAATATTTGGTAAAATTAGCTGTTTGAAAATAGTTGTTTTGATATATATATATATATATATATATATATATATATATATATATATATATATATATATATATATATATATATATATATATATATATATATATATATATATATATATATATAGTTGGTGATAAAGTCATTAGTTGTTTGAAAATAGTTGTTTGGCTTTTTTGATCAAACCGCTAAATGCAAAAGTCATTCATCAAATAATAGTTTTGGATGTTCGATTAGTTAAATTAGTCAAAGTGAGTCAAATAAGCCAAAATCCATCTGAAAAGAAGCTTTCCAAACATAGTCAATGGGTTCTTATATACTCTATACGGTGTAAAATTTTAAAATTTATATTTAAATTAGTTGATTAAAATCATGGAATAATAGAAAAAAATAAAATGTTGCATATTACTTGTGATGTAATAAACCACTGAGTACGCCGATTGTGAGGTCGGGTGAGTTGAGTAAGCAAGGAAAAGGAAATGGGGAGAGAGAATGCAAGAGTAAGAGTATTATTAGCCTGAATTTTGTTCCGTTTACAAGTCCTAGCCCAAGGCTCTTTATAGCCTCAACCATTACAATGGTAATAACGTGATCGACACTTGTTTGTCGTTTAGACATTGTCGTTGTCTCTCGTGTTCTATAACTAGGGGTGTTCATCGGTCTAGAACCGGACCGGACCGAAGACCGATTTGTAAGAAAGTTTGGACCGAAGACCGGACCGATTAGGAATTGGTTTTGGACCGAACCGGACCGATATGTATTGGACCGAACCTAAATGGACCGAATAGACCGAAAATAACAAATCCCACAATAAACTTTGCAAGAAACCCAACATCCTTATCCATTCGTAAAACAAAAATGAATCCCAAATAGAAGAAAGGAGCTGAATTCAATTCAAAAACAAATCTGAAATTCAAATCTCAAAAACAAAACCAAAGCCAACATCATAATTGCTATTCCTAAAAACATTACCAAGCCAAGACCAAAGCCATCGCAAAATCTAAACCTGGAAGGAGGCGTCACGATTAAGGCTTAAAGTCAAGCCTTCCCCTTCTTGCTTGTTTTTGTGCAGCTCGTTGGCGGTGGCGTGCGGTATCACAGAAGCTGCTGGGGGCGTAGAATCGAAGATGATGAACATGGGAGAAGAACATGGAGTGAAGAATCGGAGATGGTGGAAAAGTATGAACGTGAATCTTGAGGGAAATACTTGAATCCAAAGATTAGGGAAGAAATAGGGTTGGAGATTTTTTGATGAATGCCTAGATCAATGGCGATAAGTCACAGTCCCCTCACATTAATACAAGACTAAGGAGTACAGAGTGTTGGGAAACGAGGCTTGGATAACGCAGCGGAAAACAAAAATTTATAGTCCAAAACTCGATTCCACCCAAGAACAACTTACGTAAATTACTAGCTATAGTAAGAAATTTACCTTAACGGTGAAAACGGAGAACGGAGGAACGGTCGGGGATGGTTTTGAGGAGATGAACGTAGCGTCAAACGTATGAAGCCTCCAACGTATCCACACGAACTTGCTCCGGAGTCCAAGATTAAACTTGTGCTAGCAAGTTTAATATAGGATAGTAAAAACTATAATAATACTACTTTGGGAGTAATAAATATATAGTAAAATATTTATCTTATAAATATTTGTTTATTTCTAACACTTTAGAAAAATAACTTGTAACACAAAATAATAATTTTCTCCTCTCTCTCTATGTGGCCGAAAATTACACTTATAAAATGGGGAGGGATACTCACATTATATAATACAATGTATTAAGAAAATGCTAGGAAATTGCTCAGGGACAAAAACAAAATGAGATTAGTGCAATGTCCCCAACCAACACAACAAGACAAGTATACTTTTGTTAATCAAATATTTGATTATAAAATCAAATATATCATTAGGTAGAAAATCAATTTATGTCTTGTATTTTCCCTTTGATATTTTCGGCCATAGCATGTTAAAATACATCACATTTTATTTTTACATCAATAATTATCATATAATTAAAATGATGAAAATAAAAGTAATATATATATATATATATATATATATATATATATATATATATATATATATATATATATATATATATATATATATATCGGCGCTACATATATATATATAATAAAATTTGTTTTGTCAAAATATATAATTAAAATGACACAAACAAAATATAATTTTAAAATACATATGTATTTTTCGAAATACATATATATATATAAAATTATCACAACTATATATATTTAATATTACTCCCACTAGTGTAGTATACTACTCCCTTACAAGTCCTAAGTGTGTGACCCTTTAGGTATCCATAACACTGGCAATGATATTAATATAAATTAATACCATAGATAATAAGCGCTATCTAGCAACACATTATTATCCCCAGATTATGAAAAAGACGTTCATCTCATCAATACCTTCTACGACACAAGACGTTCTATAACTATTATCCTTCTGCCCTATATGTCATGATTTAACACAAGGCATGGGATGTGTATCCTTGTATAGTTAAATCAGCTGTTACTGAATCTCAAGTAGACTGGCAGGGATCAGATATTTATCAGTCTCTAGATAGCGACATATCTGGGCATGGCCATGCACTTTCCCAAGTCCTACTATTCAGTGGGCCCATTGACATTATGTTTCTATACAGTAGAAGGGACAGATCTTGTATCTGTTATTCACATCTCTAAATATGTTTAGCGGCATACCCAACGCATAACTGTACGTCTACCAATATTTCAGATAGCATTAGTTATGAATCAAAGCATACGGCCCCACATATAAGAGAATGTAATAACTTCAAGTCTGAGGATAGTTATAGCAAGGTCGATTTGAGAATACTGATAAACACATTACTGTAGATCCATGCAGTATTCTCAAGATGGGTCAATCCAGTCACATATTATCAATATAATATGCACCTACGTACAGATTAAGATATCACAATACCTATAGTCTATGAGACGCAACTATCTCATCTCGTACGTACTAGTCTTGATATGTTATGACGTCCGTGTTATCATAAAGTGCGACTAAGGATAGTCTAGACATAGCCTTCGTCAAGAAGTAACAGTCTCATAATCAGAACATCGTAGTTCTCATCTATGTTACTGAAGCGCTATCGTCTATGGATTGAAGCTATGTTATGTTACACGAGATATAAAACATACTTCAAGGCCTTTCATTCATGATAAAGTGTACAGTTACATAGGTATTTGATTGCCGCTAGGGCACCTAAATACAACACAGAGTAACAATTTTATCCACCTCAATTTCCTCATCCTCGGATTCATCAGCCAACAATTCATTTTGATGAATTTTATTAGATTCATTAGGTTCGAATTCTAATAATTCATAGAGATTCCCAATTTCCTTAAGAATATCTTTCTTTTCATTATTGAAAATCTATTAGAATGGGGATTTAGAGAAGAATAAGAAAAATTTTAACAAAGATCACCTTCTTCATCTACTAAACCCTTCTTCTTAAGAAATTCATCAAAATCAAGGTTAGTGTATCTTTTTAATTCTATTTGCCCAATTAAATTTCTTATAATGCGATCCATGTCATTTTTTATCGATTCTAATTCATTACTAATCGCATCAAAAATTATTAATAGGACAAAGTGAGGAACAAGGAGAGGAATAGTTTTCTTGATAATCAAAGTTATTGTAATTATCCTCCTGCTCATTATTATTTTCATTGAAAAATCTAGGATTATTATTACAATAATTTTGATTATCATAAAAATCACAATAATTATTTTGATAATTTGGTAAATAATCAAAGTTATTAAAATTATTAACATTCCTCCTATGATCCCAATGATCGTAAGAACAATAATTATCGTTCATAGGAGGATTGTTATACCAATTATTTTCATAACATCGATCATTACCAAAATTATCTTGAGAATTTTGCGAAAAATCAAGATTACCATTATCATAATTATTCCGACCAATAAATTGATAATCATTTTCAGTTATAGGTGGATTTTCAAAAAAACTATTTTCATAATGGTAATTTTCATTATAATCATTAAAAAAATTATTTTCACAATAAGGGTATGGCGGGCGATCATTAATATGAGAATTATAATAATTATTAAAACGATTCATAAAAATGTAACTAAGGAAAAAAAACAAATAACAAGAAATAAAATGAGTAGACAACAAATTTTTCCATGAAAATATAAAAACTAACTAAACTGTGTCACTTCTCAGCAACGGCGCCATTTGACGAACTGCGTATAGCGGTAAGTCAACAAGTAACCGAGTTAGACTCGGGTCGTTCTCTCCAGGAGTGACGAAGGGAATAGTGAGTTTTATTATTTATCGCAGGCTAATTTTAGTCTAATAATATACTAAAAGAGAAGCGAAATTAAGAGTTCAATGTAGTTAAAATAATAAACCAAACAATCTCAAGAGTTAGGATTGGAACTCGGACTCATCACAATTTAACTCATCTTTTAATTGGCAATTAGATTAATGGAATGTATAGCACTTATGTCTAACATATCTACTATTTCTAGGTCTCAATATAGAACATAAAATGCTAATCTTATATTTAATACATCTCCTATTTCTAGGTCTCAGTACTAATTACAAGATTATTATATTTCGAGTACATCTCCTATTTCTAGGTCTCAGAACTGTGCTAGAAAATGCTCGGCTAAAATAATTCTAAATCCTCATAGACAAGGCAAGAACTGTTTTCCAATTACTTAATTAATAAAATGTTTAGTATTATTAATTAGTTAAACCCATTCCAAACGGTTATATCTAACCCT
This sequence comes from Cuscuta australis, assembly GCA_003260385.1. Lineage (NCBI taxonomy): Eukaryota > Viridiplantae > Streptophyta > Magnoliopsida > Solanales > Convolvulaceae > Cuscuta > Cuscuta australis. Next base: position 442,230 of record NQVE01000192.1, read on the forward strand.
TCCTATTTCTAGGTGTTCGGAACATGTGGCTTGATTAATCTTATTACCTCATAGACAAGATAAAAGATTAATTTCCAAGAATTAATTAATAATAAAAACAATTTTATTAATTAATAAAGACTAATTTATTTTCTAACAATTAATCCAAGAGAAATTTACCTAAGTAGGACTAAAACATAATGACTTTCCTAATATAGGACCATGTGTTTTTATTTCCCAATGTAGGACCTTTGGTCATTATCAAGTAGTCATTATTCAACTAAATATCCATCATTACTAGACATTATTTCTTCCACTAGGTCATTATTAAGTCCTATCTAGGGAATAAAAATGTTTAAGTCCTACATTAAGAAAGTCATTATGTTTTAGTTCTATTTAGTGCAAATTTCACTTAATCCAATTACTAATAAATAGATGAAATTAAATTGATTAAATCTTTTATTCCAAATCCTAACCCATATATATTTACCAATTCATAATCTCAAACAAAACATCCAACATCATCATAATAACAAATAAAATTCTCAAAGATATATCAATCAACAAAATAATATTTTATCAAAGACATTCTTGGCTCAAATTTTACATATTAATGGACAGACATTCTTTTTATGAACAATTTATCAAAACATATGTTTTTGATGAAAAGAATAAATAATTTATTGTTTTGATAACAAAAATGATACAAGAACGAATTAAATATGACTAGAAAGATAAGTATGAAACAGACTTATCAGCCAGCTTCCTCCAAGTCTTTCCCTCCAGAGCAGTGCGTGACAGACCCGAGCACTCAACCTGAGGGGTTGGTCCCTGAGCGATTGTGATAATATTCGCAATATTTTCCCACCGTGGCCTCTGCGTGGGTCTCCATTTGGGGGAGCGGAGAAAGAACCAGCTCTCGACACACTCCTTCAGGCGCCCTATGGAGTAGTCCCTGGCTGCCGGTGCCTTGGGGCTGTTGGTGTAATCCTTCCTCTTCTCTCTCCACTTCAATGCCTCCCCCGACTCGGTATGTGCCCGCTTGGCCAACGCGGGCCCAACGGGAGCGAGGGACATCGTCAAACTCCATCGATGCCTAGGTTTTATCTTACACTAAGGTTTCTTAGTACGTCAGAGGGGGATTCTTGCAGAGTTCCTTCTGCACCTCACCTCAGGGGAGGGCCACTTGGAACATGGCTACAATAGCTTGGTCATCCGCCCCATGGACATCACATGATTCCTTGTCCCACTAGACTATGAAGTCACACACTTTGTCTCCTCGACGAATGTAGATGTTGGAAGGTGGGACTAAGGCAGCCTCTGCCTTCGGCTGGTCGCGAAGTGAGTTAAGAATTTCTCCACCAATGTCTCCCAGTCCTCGATGGTTCCCTTTGGTAGGCGGTTGAACTAATCGCACACCAAGCCCTCCACCATGGTGTGAGTCGCCATCATATCGTTCCCATGGAAGTGTAGAACCGATAACTTCTTATGTGTAATTATAAACTTTCAATTACTATTACAGGATCTCAATAACTTATGTTTGCAAAATTTTATCAATCAATTGATAAAATAAAATATTCTTGTCACATTTTATTTTGTAAAACTTTTGATATAATTTTGTTGGTCACAAATTTTGAACAATATAATTTGTACTTTTTTATAATATGCTAATTTTAAAAAAAAAAATTTTAAAAAATTAAAATTTTATACATTATTTAAATTGAAAAATTTATTCTTAGACCCATAAGAAAAGAAGAGATCTTCCACAAATAGGAAACAGAATCTTCGATCGATTTACTGAAAAAAGGGAGGTCATGGGCCCCGTCACGTGAGCGGGGACGCTCAGTCAAATCCACCGGAGCAAAGCGGGAAAGTTCGATTGCGCACCGCCCTCATCTCTAGGGTTTATATTCATCACAATCCACAGCCAGCGTCTCATTGCCGCCGGCAATGGAAGAAGTCAGGGCTACCGCCGCCTGGGTCGCCTCCCATTCCTCTCACGTCACTGTCGATTTCGCAGGTATTTTGACATTCTCTTTTTTGTTTGAAGTTTTTTAAAAAGGTTCCACATTATCCTAAAACGGACGAGCCCTTCAAAGCCTGAATGGATGTTGCTCTGTGGTATCTGAGTGGGTACAGGAATTGAGAAGGTGACAGAGACGATGAAGAATTCGATACCGAATGTGGAATGGGATTATGAAGGCATTCACTATCGCGACAACGGGCCCCTTACAGTTCAGTATTTGCTCGTTTTGGATGCTCTGAATTTCTGCTTTTGGCCAGGTATGATTTGTTTCTCCATGCAAGTTGTAACTCTGTAAGAGAGTCATTAGTCCCCCTTAGTGAAGTTTGAGTTGAAACAATTGATTATAGTAATGTTGTGAATGGAATAGTTGAATGAAAATAACTATTTGAATAATCTGTATAGCGTTTTAAATACTTTGTATATTTTTTCAAAAATAAAAAGCAATGCTGTCTACTTGAAGTGTCATTTATCTTCATATTGCCAGCGAAAACAGTATTCCTGACTTTCTTGTTCTCCAGAGTCTAGACCAAACACCCAATCAATTCAGTTTTTTTTTGGCAAAAAGAACACACCATCTCCAATGGTATTCAAAAAGGGAGTTGCAGAACTTGTAATGGAACCCCAATCTGAGTTACACACTTACTCTTAACACCTTGGAATATTGCCATTTACCTATATATACACTGTTACTCTCACAAGCAATAATATGATTTCATAATTATGGGCCATTGGGATCACTTTATTTTCACAATTAGTTTCACATAATTCAATTTAATATTAAAATAAAGGTTTATTTGTTACTCCCTCTGTCCTATAACTTTTTTCATCTTTGCCTTTTTGGTCTGCCCTATACTCCTATGTCTTTCTTACCCTTACTTTAAGGGTCATTTTGGGAATGGGAAAAGCACTTTTAGAAGTCATTTTCCTATTTTCCGGTGTTTGGCTGTTTTAGAAAAATGTAGTAAACAAAAAATGATTTACGTTTTTGGGAGGAAAATGTTTTTTTCCTGGTTGGATACATTTTCTATCCTTCTCCTACTTTGTAGATTGACACTCACCATGTTTTATCATGTATTAACAGCAAAAACTATTTATTTTGTTTTCCAAACTTTCGACCAAACAGTAGAAAATAAACTCATTTTCTAGGAGTCGTTTTCTAGAAATCATTTTCCAAAAGCCATTTTTCCATCTTCCCAAATGGAGCCTAAGTGGAAAGAGCATTCACCTTTTTTTATAAGTAAAAGACAACTTTACCTTTATTTTTGCACTATTATACTTTTTTACACTTCTCTTTAATGTAGTACACCACCAAGGACGAAATAAAAAGTCAAACATTTTTTCATCTTACATTAAAAAGCACGTCAAGTCAAAACGAGAAGAAAAATATGATGTATAGGTGTGTTTGATTGGAGTAAAATTTTGTAGACAGAAGTTAAAGATGTATTGATAGGCCCGCGAAAAGTGGCTGAGTGTGGGTCTTGAGAGTTCCATTGTTAAAGTTGCTATTAGTATAGTACAACAAGCAACTTATCAGGCTTAATCTTTGGAACTTTCTAAATGCCGGCATGACAAGTTTCTATCACAACAGATTCATATCCAAATTCCAATGGTTAAGCAATTGAAACTAAAAACTAAGTTCTAGCTTTATTATAAGCTTTAAGCATTTTAGACACAATGTTTCCATATACCCATAACGCCAAACAAGATTTCCAAAGTATGCTTTGATGCATTTCTGATTTAGATCTCTCGTCGAGCCCATGTTGTTGTTTGCTAGCTGTAATTTAAAGGAGCTGCCTAATTGGCTTTTCCTCTACACTTTAACTGTTCAGTCTTGATTTTCTGTGCTTGGTTCTATTGCATGGGTTATTGTTTGCAGTTTCTCTGACTTTTGCTGTTCTTTCATTGGCAGATAAGGATTTAAGCTATGATCACCTTGCATCAGGACTAAAAACAGCCCTCGAAAATGATCCTTCAGCATTCAATGCTGATCGTCTACAGAAGTACACTGGTAACTCAAGTTTTTCATCCCACCGTTTTGAATTCACCTTTCTTAAAACTCTTTTGGTGGGATGAAAACATAATTCCCTAGTCTGCTTTACACATATATTTTTTATGGATCTTATGAGATTTGAAAGGATAGAAATATTTGTAGATGAGTTTTTGGAATAGCTGTAAACCATTTGATGACACAATAATGGCCACTTTTTAACACTCTGTTAGATACTAGTTTTTTACTCCTAAAGGTCCTAATAAACTTATAGCACAGTTCAATTTTAACTGTACCCCTTAACTTAATATTGTTGTATCGTTCGTGCAAAATCGATTTATGCGATCATATATTTGCATCATATGCCTTTTTCAGGTCCTGAATTGAGGAAAATGCTGAAATGGCAGAAGCCATTACCCTTGGAGGATGAACGGATCCGCTTATTGCATGAGGTACTGCATTGGATATGGAAACACTGATCCGCACATTCTTTTTTGTTTTATGATGTTTCTTCATTTCGTTTATCTTCAGATCTCAACAGTGCTAAGATTGATAGGTTCTCATAGCATTTACACTCTAAATTAGCGGCCTCTCTTAGCTAACAGTTTCATTAACTCTAACACGGTCTAGGTTGGGTTAGAGCTTGAGAGACACTTTGATGGGAAGGCATCAAAACTTGTGGAATCTAGTGGGAAGTCTGCAGTAAAGCTTGTGTCTCTAATAACTAGCCACTTTCCTGGTACTTTTCACTTTCTCCTTTTATAAGATTTTCCTTATTTGGTGTCCCAGAGTGTACCTGGTGTGCCACTTTATTTTTTAAACGACATGCACATGTCACTCTCCAATGCTTCATAAGTAGTGTGGAGGGAATGCTAATTACATGTACAAATATAAAACCTGATTTTATTACTACAGAAGTTATAAATGTACATAACTAATTTTATCAAAGATAAATGTTACAGTATAAAAATAGCATTTGCATATGGCTTAAATAAGTACAGAGTAATAAAGTAGCATGCCTGGTCCAGACCGTTTTTGCTGGTAAGTGTGTATGTCATGTTCTATTTTGACTTATGCAGGGTTCCGTGATCACACGCTCTACAAAGGTCACCAAGTCTTCTTGTACAAAAGAGCCCAAATTTTTGTGGCAGATTTATGGGGTGCCTTTAAAGGCCAAGGATATGGAGAGTTCAGTGACATAGGATCAATTACCATTTTTGCTGACTACATTGTTCCGGCTGTTCTTCAACAGCTTGGGGTGTTGAAATATAGTTCTTCTCTGGCCAAATCTATCGAGACAAACACTGAAATTGGATCAGGCAGTGAAGAGGAGGTGGAACTGCGAGCTTGCTCTATCCATGCTGTCGAGAAAATGAGGGAGTTGATAAGTAACAAGTCTGGGAAGCAGGTTCGCTTTTGTCCCTCTGTTCTCTTATTACTATTATCATCTTCTTCTCTAAGTTATCTGGCTGGTCAGACTGTTTTTAAGTCTTAGGGTCTGTTCGGTTAAACTTATTCTTTCAACTTATTACTTATTCTTATTAGAATCAGATCAGGAAAAAAACTTTAAATATAACTACAATTGTATCGGGCCAATTATGTTAGAAGAGATTTGAAATGATCAATCAGTTTTGTTTTTGAATTGAATTGGGTAAAATTTGGAGATGAAAATATGAAAGTTATATAAATGGCCAACTTTAGAAATGCATGTCCCTATTGTGACTACACTAAAAGTATCATTCATATACACTGGCCATGTTTGATATAAAAAAAGACATCTTAAATGCATTGAATTTACTAATCTTTTATTGAAATTTTGGTTCTCCAGGTATTGAGTGTGGAGCTCGATCTGTGGTTATGGGCTTGTGGCATACAATGCCTGTCTCTTCAACACCATCGGACACTCTCAATATTTTATTGAGCCAACAATACAGCCCAAAGGTCACGTAACTCTTTCTTAAATCACTATAGCGTCTAAAAATTTTGGGATATTTTACATGTCTTTTCTTCTTGTCATGGATGCACTCTAACTTGTTCACATTTAGCCAATGATGCTTTGAAAGATATGCTTGGCCCATGGAACTTTGAATTATTATTGCATTAAATTGCATAAAACTCTTAATCATGCAATTTCTCCTTTTCTTGAACTTTGTGGAAAAACCAAATTAGAGCTTTATTTTGGGACGAAAAAAGTATCTATTTTTGAAACCACACAGTCAAAGAGCTAAAGATTCGTGCACCTTTGCAAACAATGAAGTTTAAATCTCAATAGGTATGATTTTTTTTAAAAGGAGCGAAATTGGCGTGATTACTGTCACAGTCCTAGGGGTCGTTAGTGGTCAGGTCCCTCCTCACGCTGCATTACATATATAGCCCACCAAGTCGGATTCTTGTTTATTAGCGGTAGACGTGAGCTGGGCCAACAAGTCGGATTCTTGTTTATTAGCGGTAGACGTGAGCTGGGTTATGCACCCAAGTCTGATGACCCAACCATTTGCTTGTGGGCTTGGGCAAAAAAGTTATGCCTGAAGCTTTGGGCTTTTGACGAAACAAAAATTCTTAGTGGGCCAGGCTTTGGACAAGCCTCCCAAAGCTTGAGTCTGGCTCAAACCAGGTCCAAATTATTTATTTATATACAGAGTACTAGAGTAACTTCCAATTTCTTGTGTTCTCCTACTTTCATTCTTAAGTATTTGTCCAGTTATGACTTATTTTTCCATCGCATAACGGCATAAATATCGAATACACAATTTTTTTATACTGTGAAAAAAAGAGTTTAATTTTGGACGTTGGGAGTATGACTGAATAATGGCAAATCTTATGGTGGACCCAAGCTCCACCATGTACTTATATATGAGTAAATAAGTATTTACTTATTGCTTTAATAAGTATTTATTTTATTTTTTAATTAAAAAAAGTTTTTTTTATTTAAGAATATGTACAAAAATGGTATGCGCCCAAGTTGCAACATAAAAGCACTCATGAATAATACCTTTTGTATCTCAAAATTTTGCACCAAAGTTACACCATCCCTATTTTCACACCTCACAAACAAATTTTAATTTTGAAACAAACAAATTTGGATACATATAAATTATCTTTTTTTAAAAGAGAAATGTCATCTCTGAAATATAATAAAAAAATTTAACTTTGGTGTAAGATTCTCTCTCTGTCTCATAACTAAAAGGGTGTCAAGGGTGATGATAGCTACACCCGCAAAAATAGTAAATGCATACGTCAACTAAATACATCCCAGATTTATCATTATGTCATTATTCAAAAAAGTTATATAACTTTATTCTATTTAAAAAACATTATAAAAAATGTTTAAAACTATTCATCATTTTTTTCATTTTATTACTTTTCAAATAAAATAATATACATTTTCTTTTTAATTTAAATTATAAAACTTTGGTGCCTCTTCTTTTAATTTTTCGTTAATTAAATTAACTTTTATTGTTAATACTTTTTTTGTATAAAAATCTTCTACTCCCTCCGTCCTAAAACTTTCTTCCCAGAGCACTATTCCAACTTCACGGGAATTTATATTTATTTGTGTTTTTTCATGGCCTATATGATAAAATAAAATATTCTTGTCACCACTTGTTTTGTTGAACTTTTGATATAGTTTTTAAATATGTATGTTTCATTTTTTATTTCTATACCAATATTTAAATAAAATAGATTAAAAAAACTTAGAATTTTTCTTCGTTTTGCGAACCGAGAAAAAAGTTTTAGGACGGAGGGAGTATTTTCTAAGTATTATACCAATATGTATTTCACCAATTTTTAATCTACATGGTTATTTTATCATTTTAAAAAGATGGTTGTATAAATTTTACTTAAAAAAGATGGCCAATTTCTTGCAATATTCTACTTTGTTTTTACAATCCAAAAAACAGAACCTAAAATAAATACGAAGTATTTTATTTGTTTGATGGAGGGAATATGGCCACAAGGTGTACTTCGCCTCTTCCCCTTTTCCCGTTCTTCCAACTCAATGTCACATCAGTTTTTATTTTTCTTTCTCTTTCTCTTCCCTTCTAGGAAAATATCTTCTCCTTTTTTCTCCTTAATTTTATTTTATTTTTTAACACTTTTTTTTAATTTAAATAATTAAACTAAAAACATAAAAAAGAATAAAAGTATATTCACATAGAGAAACAATAAAAAGAGAAACACAGAATTTTGTGAGTCACACAAAATTATAGATAAAAGTATACTCACATAGAGACAATAAAAAGAGAAAGAAAGTAAAAAAAGAATAGTATTAATCATTTTAAATAATATATGTAATTCATTAAAATATAATAATTATTTTAACTCCTAGTTTTTTATTCTTTCTATTTTTTTGACGCTTTCCATTTTTCCAACCTTTTCAATTTTCTTCCAACTCTATCTATTTTCTTCTAGCTTCTTTGGTTTTTGCAACTCCTTCAAGTTTTTTCTAACTCCTTTCAATTTTTTCAACTATTTCCAGTTTCTTTCAACCTATTCCAATTTTCTTCCAACTATTTCTGATTTCTTTCAATTCCTTCCAATTTTTTTTAGATTTTTCCAATTTTTTTGGGACATCCTACTTTGTTTTTACAATCCAAACAAACAGGGCCTAAAACAACATACACTATCTGTCCCTAAGAGATTATCACAGTTTGAGTTTTTTGGTCAAACAGTGACACTCTTTGATAGCAAATTATGGAAAAAATACATTTAGTTATAATATAAATTTAGTAAAATTAGGTTTATTTTAAAATATAATTTTGAAATATCAAATGTTAAGAATATTTAATTATTTTAAATTATATTTAATTTATAAAAAAATACTACAATTTTAATTAAAAAATTCAAAATGGGGAAAACTTTAAAGAGACCGAGGGAGAATTTTAAATTTTAAATTGTTTGTGGGAGGAAATATCTTTTGTACCCCATTTGTACACCGCTGGTTTGCACCGACATTTTGTGTTGGTGTAAAACTAATTTTTGTTAACGCACCAACACTTGTGTCGGTGTAAACCATCAAAATGTGTGTCTATTATAACTTCGATGTATAAATGAGATACAATTTTTTGTGTAAGTGTAGCATGGTCCGTTCGGGAAACGCGTAATGCAAAGTGGGCCCATGTCTCCACAGTGCACACTACCAGAAGTGCTGACAAATGGTAGCGGTCCTGGTGGATCCACCGTCCTCGGCCTACCTTGCAACTCTGCGTGCATTTGGGTCATGCCGGCCCATAAATGGTCCGACTAGTATAACAGAAACGTGACATCCCGTTGCTCAGATTAGATCGGCCTTTAAGGATTTACGGACCCCACCACACCACCATTTATTTTCATTTTGTGCACCACCAAGGCGTGCGACTACAGTACACTCCCTTCTTCTCCAAGTCCCACCTATCTTTACTTTGTGTACAATTTAGAGCATGTTATTTAGGGCTTGAATTCTTAAGTTCCAGCTCCTTCCAGTTTTTTCAGTTTCTTCCAATTTCTTCTAGTTTCTACCAGTTTCTTCTAGTTCCTTCCATTTTCTTCCAACTTTTCTCATTTTCTTCAAATTCTTTCTACTCCTCAACCAATTATTCTAAAAATGTAATGTATTTCAATGTGATTATTATTATTATTATTACAACTGTGTTTATAAATTATTTTTTCATCTCACTATTTTTACGATTCACACTTATTATTTTTTTCTTCAACTTTTTAATATGAATAAAACATTTTTCGTATATTAGTCTACATGATAAAACAGGAAAACATCAATATGTTAAATTATACTAAACAATTATGAATAAAATAGTCACATTGAATGTTTAATTAATACTCCCTCCGTCCCTAAATAAAGTTTCTCTTTCGTTTTTTCTTTGTCCCTAAATAAACTTCTTTTTTACCTAAAAAAACCCCTTTTACCCCTTACTTTTTCATACCCTACATATCACATCATACCTTTTTACTAATAATCTATCTATCACATCTTACTTTAACACATCACATCAAGGGTATTTTTGGAAAGTCAACACCAAAATATCCCTCTCTTAAATCCTCAAAAAGTAAAAAATGGAACTTTATTTAGGGACAGAGGGAGTATAACTTTTTATAAGACATCTCATTTTCCCTTTATTACTTAAAAATTGCTCATTTTTCTAATTTTTATAAAAAAAATGTAAGTCAAAAGAGCTTAGAGAAAAAGACTAAAATATGAGTAATACATAAAAAATGTAAACAAAAAAGTTTTATGTCTTTATTCCAAAAATAGGAATTCAATGAAAATAAAATGTCAATCATGAAAAAAACAATAGGTTTGATTATGTGACATGTATGATATTTAAAACAAAATGTTTTAATATATAAATTATAATTAGAAATATATTACTTATAATAAATACTGCATAAATAAATTGAGGTGCAATATAACTACACAGCCTTTTTAAAATTTAATATTTTTATATTTATGCTAACTTTATATTATAATTATTTTTTGTAAAAGTAGTTTTTTGTATTTAAAAAATAACAATACTTTTTTTATATCTTAAAGACATTCACTAAGATAACATGATGATGATGATGATGATTATGATGAGGATGATGATGATGATAATGATATTGATGATGATACTAATAATAATAATAATAATAATTTATAACAACAAGAATTTAAAATAAATATTTTTAAAGTTTTTTTTAGATTTTCCAGTTTTTTCCAATTTCTTCCAATTTTTTCGAGTTTCTTCCAGTTGCTTTCAGTTTTTTCCAGTAGTTTCCAGTTCCTTCCAGTTTTTTCTAGTTCCTTCCAGTTCCTTCCAATTTTTTCCAGTTTCTTCCAACATCCATCTCTTTTTTTTACAGTCCTAAAGAATAGGTCCTTAGTGAACGAATACTTCATGTGGTTCGATAAATCTATATCGTTATCAGAGATGATTTTAAAACATATGTCGTTGCACTTAAATATCAACGTCAATGTCCACCTAAACAACAATACCCTTTAAATCTTTTGTCAATAGTCCCGCCACTCTTTATGGTTTTTGGAAATACGCACCGATACCTTTCATTGTTTTTTTATTTTTTTTCTTTTTTATTTTCTTTTTTCCATAAATTCCTATACGTTATTTTTCGAAACAATTTTTAAAAAAATGTTTTAAAAAATAAAGGTTTTAAGTTTTCTGAATATATTAGAGTAAGGTCTTGTTTTGGGACTGACACCCAACAGATTTTCTTCATGACTTCATTTTCTCTTTTCTGTAAAAGTACTTATTTCATATATTTATCTTGTTCTTCATTTTCTTTTCTATTCAGTTTTATTTTATTTTATTTTTGATTAAAACGAAATAAATGTAATAAGATTAGTTTTTAAAAAATTAAAAGGAGAAACAAAAAATAAAAAATACACCAGAAAATGAATAGAAAATAGGAAATGAGCTTCAGTGCAAAAAAAGTTTCATGAAAATGAATCGATTAGGATCTTTTTTTAGACAAAAAATTTAAATGTTTAAAGTGTACGTTAATTCTTTTTATTTCATTGATTTTTTATTCCAAACACAAAAGATTTTGTTTTTTTGAAAACTATAAAAATAGTTTTAAAGAAGAATTTTAACAATATTTATGAAAAAAGAGAAGAAAAAAGAAAAAAACACCAATGAAAAGGAGAGGGGGTGTTGGTGCCTATTATCAAAATTATAGGGGACAACGGATCGGAGCTACTCACCGAAGATTTGAAGGATATTTTAGTCTTGAAAGATATTGACATAAGTATATCAGAACCAGGAGAAGCAACAACCTAACTTTTGAATCTATAGAGGAAAACAATGGACATTTACAAAACTAGGAGTATTGGTGCACTAAACTAACTTCTTAGGTACACTCTAATTTTCGCATTTTAATGTTATATTCTCCCTCCCTAGTCCCTGTCCTAAATTTAATGTAGTCGTTCTCTTTGTCTGTTCCAAAATATATTTTATTATTTTCGTCATAGTATATTTGTCAATTTTGATTTGTTTGTAGTCAAAATTGATAAAACTTTGACTACTAAATAAATAAAAATTATAGTAAATATTGATAAAATAATAATTTAATTACATATATCTAGAAAAATATCAAAATATTAGTTTATCTAATGAAAAAGACTTTTTAATTTTTATTTAATTTTATATAAAAAATTGATCCTGGTTGAAAGTAAAAACTCAAAATGAAACAAATACTCTGCGCTAGAGCGAGTATTTTGGAAATCATAATTATGACAAAGACATGGTTCATATACTAAAACATGATGTTTAGAGCCACATCTTTAGGACAGAAAAAAAAGAGCAAGATGTTGGAAGAAACTGGAAAAATTTGGAAGAAACCTGAATGAACTGGAAAGAACTTGTAGGAACTAGAAGTTAAGAGTTTAAGTACTAATTAAAAACCAGACTTTTAATACTTTTAAGCAAATAGAATATTTATGATAACATATAATGTCAACAAAATGAACAAATGATACAGTACTATTAATATTAATATTAATATTATATTAATATTAATATTAACAACAAAAATAACAACAAGAACAAGAATAAAAATTATAATAAGAATATTATGTAAAATACACCAAAATAGGTTTTTAAATTTCTTTCAGTCTTTTCTAGTTTCTTTCATATTTTTCATTTTCTTCAAGATTTTTCTAATTTTTTTCAACATCTAAATATTTTTTCCAGTCCTAAAGAACAAGTTCTAAATGATGAAGTGCATGAGTTGTGTCAACAAGACAAATGTTAGCTCAACGTGTTAATTAATCTTTTCAAAAAATAGAACATCATATTTGTTAGGAGTTTACTAGATAGAAACTTTTATTTATTAGAAGAGATTTATTATTTTGGTGTGTTAGAGCTATTATTTTTTCAAGGATGACACAGAAAATACTATTGTACAACACACTAGGTTTGTCAATGGGTCGGGTATGGAGCCGAACCCATATAATACACGCATTTTTTTAGCGGGTTTAGGAGTATAAAATATACCGTTTACCCGTATCCGAACTCATACCTGTTATTTTTAAAAAATAAGGGTCGGGTATAGGACGAGTAGTCATGTCCCATTTAAAACCCGTACTGGTTAAATAAATACTACGTAGATAATATTAAAGAGAAATTTACCTAAATAGGATTAAAACATAATGATTTTTCCAATATAGGACCATATGTTTTTATTTCCTAATGTAGGACCTTTGGCCATTATAAAGTAGTCATTATTCAAGTAAATGTCCATCATTTCTGGACATTATTCCTCCCACTATGTCATTATTAAGTCCTATTTAGGGAATAAAAAAGTTTAAGTCCTACATTGGGAAAGTCATTATGTTTTAGTCCTATTTAGTGCAAATTTCACAATATTAAATATTACAAAACTGTATCACTCTTCTTCACTACTCATCTTCTTCGCTCGTTGTATGACTTCCAAATCTATTTGTATTTATTTCACCACATTAGAGACATGTATGTTGGTTTATGCTATGTAGTAGTATAAAATAAATAGTTTAGAATTTGATGTAATGTTATAAAGAATATTCTTGCAACATGAATGAATGTGACAAGAAGACCGATTATGAATCCAAAATTTTTGTTGTAGATTTTTGGTAAATAAGGCTGATTTTTGTTGCAGTCACGTATTAGTCTTATTTTTATTTGTATTCAATTAAAGTTCTTTTCATTCATAGTATTTTCACTAATTATTTTTCAATTATACTATGAGGGATCAACAAGGTCTATCCGGAAATTAGAGTCTGCAATATGCAATTTTACGAGTAAGAGTCATATTATGTCTGTAAACAGTTACATGAATTTATTTATGAAATTTTTAGCTAGTATTTAAAGAGGCTTTATCTTAATTATCTGCGAATCAAATTAAAATTAAAGTTCTATTCAAGACAACTTCTATATAAACGAGGCCTATATAAACACAACAAATCTTTGAGATTCCTTGTAGTGATTGTGAGGGAAGAAATACAGAATATGTGTTGATCTCAGAACTTTCGCATCGCGTCACGGAGCCATCCTTCAACGAGAATAAACCTTGAAATCAAGGAGTGAGTTGCCATTACCGTTGTCCTTGTGATATCAGTGGAGATGTGATAGCCAAAGGAGTCATCGTACAACGTTATGGTATGTTAGAAATATTAGAGTAGAGATTTTATCCCAACAATTCAGAGAAATGTGTCTTATTAAGTTGTTATGTACCAATATTATTTGCATGTAGAAGTGATTTAGCATAAAACTATTAAACGGACGTGGGCCCCGCATTTAAAGGTATTACACTCATGACCGTAAAGGATTGTGTATGAAAAAACGCTATTAAGGTGGAGGGTATACATAATCTCCATACCTTTCATATTGCATGCATCTTCTCTCTCATTCACGTTAATGCCAAATTAGATTATACTAATTTCATACTACAAGTGGCAATGTACATACACCAATTCATTAACTTAATACAACCATTTTTTAATAATTAACTTAAACAAAGAGTAAAAATGAATTTTGAAATAGTTTTTAAATATTTAATTTTATTAATAATTAATTATACTAATAAATAATTTTAAAATATATTAAAAATATGAGTCTAAATATTTAATTAATAAGAAAAAAAATGAATTGATTTAAACAAAAATACAATACTAAATAAAAGAAATACTAATGCAAAATAAAAAAACTGGAAAATTTTTTAACTACGATAATGATACTAAAATTTGGATATATATAAAGGTGTTAAATTAAGTTTTAATTTTTTAAGTGAAAAGTAAAAAAGTCTTGATAAATCAAGTTTTTAATTTTTTCAAAAAGAAAAGGTAAAAAAGTGATGTTTAATAAAGTTTTTTATTTTTATATATATATATGACAGGTAAAAAACTTTTTGTGTTAAATTAATTTTTTAATTTTTTTATTTATGAAAAGGTTAAAAAGTACGGTGATGCTCTAGTATTTTAACCATTCATTTTTAACTTTTTAATATGTTTTTTTACATCATATAAAATTAAACTTGAGATGATTAATTCATGACAAATGATTAAAAAAATTTTAAAAAATGGTTTCAATCAATTGACAGGCATGCGGTCGGATGGTAATGGAATTATCGATTGAGGAAATTGCTATTGATGTTATATATATTGTTATATATGTACTTCTCACTTGCTCCCTGTTGTTATCACCTATCCATACATTATTTATTTATTTAATATAATAAATGAAATAAATAATTGAGTGTTGTCCCCTTCTCGCCGGATTCACAATTCAGATATTAACAAAGTAAATGTATAAAAAAATAGTAAAAATTGGGATCTTTCCAAATGTCTCTTTTTTATTCAGAAAATATCTTTTCATTATTTTTCTAACATTTGAATTAGAACAACTATCATCACTTTATTTATTTATTATGCTTCACCTAATATTTATTTCATCCATTTTTATTAAGGGTAATTTGGTAAACTTTTACCTTCTACTGATGGAGAGAGCAACACCATTGCTTAATCTTTAGATTTATTTTTTTGTTGAGCTTCTCTTAAATCATTTTCTTTATCTATTTTCTACCTATGGAGGGAGAAAACTTAAATAAGTTTCTTTACCTATTTTCGTTAGTTACTTCATAAAATAATATAATCCTGTCACATCTTGTTTTGTAGAACTTTTGATGTAATTTTTAAATATATAAACTTTATTTTTTAATTTTACATCTATAATCAAATAAATTGAATTGAAAATAAAGTCAGTCAAATCTCGTAAATACAAACGGGAAGATAGTTTTAGGACGGAGGGAGTATTAGGCAGAAAAAATTTGAACAAATATTATTCTAACGTTGCAATCGAGTCAATAATACTAATTATCTTTTTGTACATTAGCTTAGATACTTTTTTGTGTTATAAAAAAGAATTCAAATTTTATTTATTTATATTATTTTTTCACCTCTGCATACATTAAAAGTTTAATTGGAGAGGGAAAGACTATTGGGATAAGCCTCTTAATGTAGGACAATTTAAAGGGATACGACCCAAAGTGTCGTTTAATTGGCTGATCCAGTTCATTAATCCACCTACCATTAATATTATGGAGTATACTATTTTTTTTTTAATGGCTAAATGGAGTACGGAATATTAAATCGGATATACAGGTGTCATTTAATAATCCAAAATGTTTGGGTAACCATCTTGTGTCCTAGTTCGCACCCCACTCCATCAATCAATTATAAGAAATTAACCCAAGAGAAGTAAAATATAGTATTTATTTTGAAAATAAGATTTTGATGTTTTTATCTCTAAAATAGGAGTTCACTATTCGTTGTTCGTTGTTGAACATAGTTCAACGAACAACTCATTTGAAACGAAATGAGTTTCACATAGTGAAACGAATCTCTGTTCTCTGTCAACGAATAGTGAAACTCATTCGACCTACGTCCCTTTGGTCGTTCCTCTTCGAGGGACTCCCTTTGGTCGTACCTCTCTCTTTTTTCTGTATAAAGTAAGTCCCAGTGTTGGGCAGAGCTGGCCCTTTCGCTGGAATGCTTGCTTGAATCTAGCTACTCCTTTTGCACTCTATACGGTATGGCTACAAACCGAAGAAGTCGGAAGTAGTTCATCGCCTGTGGGAGCTTGCCTATAGTGAGGAAGCCATAATCTATCTATCGGATTGCCTATTTGTCAAGAGAGACTCTCGTCCTACTGCTTCCTTTTCATTGCCTTAATGGCACACATATTCTAGTTGGCAGGGCTGGGGAATTCAATCAATGGCTTGGTCAGATTCATTCGTGAAAGCTGTTCTGGGGTATTTCTATTACTATTGGATTAAGTGCTTCATACCCGATTTGATATATTTTCTTATTCTCGAAGGTAAGAATAGTGTATATAAGAGAGAGGTGGCCCATGGCTTTGAAGATTCTCTTTATCAGCTAAGGATCTTGGTAAAGCTATTCAAATAGATTCAGCCTCTGGCACTCAATCGCTAGCCTTTCACATTCTTCTGTCATAGTTTGTGCGTCGTCAAAAGTAACCTGAAGAGCATTGTTTCTGGTTTCCGACTTATTATTCAGATGAGCTTGCAGGGAGTTTACCCATCTCATCGGCCATAAATCCCTAGCCGCTGGTTGATTTCTGCCCAATTGCTTGATTGATATACCGCCAGAGTTTCCGAACCTTGCTCCTTTTTCTCGATCCTCCATTCATACTAGCTTTCTTTTTTCGTACCGAGCTTATTCTTTTGCACGGATTCCGTATGGGCCATATACTGACGGTGTCATAAATTCCTACGTTGATCGTGCCAGGTAGGATATTCCCTCCAGTGTAGTTCCCAGGGGCTGGCCGGTGTGTCTGCTTCCACGCCTTGGCCACCTTCCCTCCTCTTCGTAAGAGAACTCCAACTGACCTAACCCATGGGTCATAGGAATGAACTGTTTTTACCCGATCTGTCTCCTGGTGCATAGTTAATGCATCCCAACGTCCTAACAGGGGAACCCCAGGGTAATCACCATCAAAGTGCTAGCTCTTTGGATCGTGGAAGAAAGCTTTCCTTTTGCCTTCGAGCCCACGGAGCGGTAAGGAATTCCCAAGTAAGAAGCACCTAAGTACACAATAGAATAAATAGAATAAAGAGGAGTTGACTGCCTTGCGTCATTTGCTATTGATCGATTAGCCCAATCCTAATATCCTATCCTCTCCCATAGGTCGAGGGACTTCGTACCTAGAGAATTCGTTTCAAATGAGTTGAGAACAGAGAACAGAGATTCGTTGAACATAGTTCAACTCATTTCGTTGAACTATGTTCAACTCATTCGACGAGGTACGAAGTCGCTAGAGAATTCGTTGAACTATGTTCAACTCATTCGACTAAAAGGAGAGGTACGACCATTCGTTGAACTATGTTCAACTCATTGAGTCGCTAGAGAATTCGTTGAACTATGTTCAACTCATTCGACTAAAAGG
Source organism: Cuscuta australis (assembly GCA_003260385.1). NCBI lineage: Eukaryota > Viridiplantae > Streptophyta > Magnoliopsida > Solanales > Convolvulaceae > Cuscuta > Cuscuta australis. Next base: position 460,153 of record NQVE01000192.1, read on the forward strand.
AGAGGTACGACCAACGGGAGTTGCTCGAAGAGGGGAGAGGAGGACAAACCCAATGAATGATCGAACAGCTAAGTGGTGCTCTTTCTTAGTTACAACATTTGTTTGGTGAGAATGCCCCGACCGACAGCTGCTAGGTTTCCCGATCTTCCCCCGGTCTTCGGCCCGAGCTGTATGAGGCAAAAACTCGTCCCACGTACGGTTCGGAGGCCGAGCCCCACCCCAGCAGTAAGGGTGTGGCTTAGGTCAACTAACACAAAAAAGATACAGTTCACTCAAGGATTGCCTTTGGGTTCCGAACTCCATATAGGGAAGGAGCGTTGTTGTTTGCGAGGTCTCGATCATTTACATGGACCCACTTTTCATTCCATTTGTGGGAATTTGATGATCTATAAACCGTCCCTCTATCGAGGGACTTCGTACCTCTGCGCGAGCTATAGATTCGTTTCACATAGTTCAACTCATTCAGAGACTACGTACCTAACGAACGATCAGCTCTTGTTTGAGCATGATGAATCACTTCGTGCCGACCTCTTGCCAATCCACTTTCCGGCCTCATATGAGAATGGAAAACTGGAGCATTTTTTCTCTCTCATAAGTCTAAAAAGTATTCAGAATCGTGAAAAAAATAATTTATGTTTGACCATGTTCCCAGAAAAAAGATACTTTCGAGAAAGGACGAGCACGACTGAAGTGGCTATACATACAAATCTATTTACGGATCTATATGCTTCGATTGGAACTGGAAGTAGAAGAAAAGGCGGCTGGTATACCACAATAATGAAAAAGCCTTTTATTTTTTATATTCGGAAGGGATTTATGTTGGCTTCGTTGGGAGGCTCGCGTAGTTTGTTACGTAAGCTCCAAAAGGGTAAGTTGCGTTGGAATTGAGAAAGTTTCGGGGCGAACGGTTGAACGAACGAAGTTGCTAGAGTGTAACGATCAACACAAATATATAGCGCATGATGAGATGGTGTGCAAAGTGTGATACAAAATGAAGAACTCCTATCATTACTCAAATAAATTTCTAATACTATAATGTTTACTTTCTAACACATTTGTAATTTATAAAATTGGAGTTAAAACATTAGACTGATCTCCCAACGTAGTTGGCATGAATTGAACTCGGTTATACCTATTTGACACACTTTTTCTTTGCAAGCTGCACAACGCCTACTGGCTCCTTTCAAAAAGAAAGAATTGTTGAAAAACACAATTTCAAAAAGAATATTTTCTTGAGAAAATTATTTCCAATGAAAATTGATTCCCTCTCACATTTTCCATTGTTTAGTATGAATAATTTTTTCCCAAAAAACATTTTTAGTGGTTAAGATTTCAAAATTAATATTTAAAAAAATTATTTTAAAGATAAATTTAAAATTAGTTTAGCAAAGGCATGCGGCACAAAGTGGGGCTGTGGGGGTGTTGGCGCAAGATAGAAAGAAGAAGGGATAAAGGCAGATGACGCGGGCTGGCAAATAACGGAGGATGGTAGGGTGTGGGATATATAAGGGGTAGTGGTTGGGGGGTAGAGTGGGAAGGTGGATGTGGACAAGGCCAGGGTAGGAAAGGGTGAGAGGTAAGGATACTGTTGTAGGAGTTGACGTGATGTGGCGGGTTAGGAGAGGCGGGTGGGGACAATTCTAAAATGGGGGAGGGGGGCAGTTCCAATCACCTAAACTTGCGTACAAGAATCAACAGTTGGATATTGGTTCTCGATTTTTTTCCTATTCTGGCTGTTGTTGAGGCTTTCGACATATAGCTGTTTCCAATCTCTAAACGAGCCATTTGGAAAGGGGTGGATGACTATTTTCCTCCTTTAAATACCCCTTACATTTTATTTCTACGGCATTATCTGGTGTTCTTCTCCAACCACTCTCATCCTTGGCCCTTGGGTATAAATAAAAGGTGAAACGCTCATGTTAGGCGTCCCCATACTTCGACCTGGCATGATTGTGAGGAGGTTAAGTCATAGTATAATCTTAGTATGGTTCTTAGATATGTTGTCCCATGCTCAGTTCACAATGAACTATTATAAAGAATAAGACTTGCACACTGCTGTTGCTGGGATTTGATCTTATTATCCCGTGATAAACATCATCCCGTCTTCTAGGAGTATATGAAGATCATGGTCTCATTGTGCTCCTAACTCATGAGGACGCACAAAGAGGCAATCCCATGAGATGGGACATGGTTTCTTATGAGATTGCCTCTTTGTTTTCCTGACTCTAGCACTTACCTTACTCACTACCTTAATAAACTAGTGTATCACTTATAGGCTGGGGTTGTTTGATCTATTTTACATGGGCTTCATCTATTTATTAAGTGTGTGAGCTTCGGTGGTCTGGATATAAATACAAACTTTCTTCGTATACAAATGAAAGTCTTAATTTGACTTCACCTAGTTAAAATACATGTTGAAAAGTGAAAATATGTGAATAAAATTTATTTCGATGAGATCGAGAGAAATGTTATTAGTCAGTTTATTCATTTTCTTCTTATCTTTTTTTGGGAGTCTAGAAACGTTCAAAGTATCCTTTCTTTCTTTGCATCAATTTTTAGATCTCAAAGGCGCTTGAATTTCTTTCATATTCGATATGACATTTGTACCACCTTTACCCATTGAGGTCGATCCCTATATACGCATTACTATTACTCCCTCCATTCCTAAAATATTGCCATAATTTGACTTTTTAAGTCAAACTGAGGCACTCTTTGACCATTAATTATAAGAAAAATATATTTAGTTATAATGTAAATTTGGTAAAATTAAATTTATTTTAAAATATAATTTTGAAATATCAAATTTTTATAATATTTAATTATTTTAAACTATATGTAATTCGTGGTCAAAGAAAGCTACAATTTGACCAAAAAAATTAAATTGTGACAATCTTTTAAGAACGAAGAGAGTATAAAAAATTGGGGGTGTACATATTAAATAAGAATTTGACCCACCCAAACTTATTTTTTTTCACATTCCCCCACTCTTTACTTTTGTCCCTATCGTACAGCCGTGTAGGGCTGGGAAGTTCTTGGAAGCTTCACATCTTTATCACAAATCCACTATAGCACTATTATTAGCAATAGCATATATATACCCTTCTCCCATTCTCTTATATATATCCTTCTTTTATTTTTGGCAGATTTCTCAATCTAGAAACAATATCATCCACACATAAAAATTGATGAATGGTCTCCGACCGGACTGGACATTTTTTTAATAGCTTTGCTTGTTTAGTGTCAGGTCAGGTGCAGAACATATGGAGAAGATCCTCAATCCTTATGATATGGAGTACATGAAGATGGCCATGTTGAAACACGAAGAAACCTTCAAACAACAGGTATTAATTAATAATTAATAAATAATCTAATCGGACATTTTGGGTTTGTTTGGGAATATCTTTAGCCGTTAGCGTCAACGGACAACGTTTAGCGTTAGCGTTTTCAAAGTAATCTGTACAGTTAATTTTTTTATCCAGCTTTACGAGCTACACCGTCTGTACAAAACCCAGAAGATTCTGATGAAGGGCACGAGAAAGCAGAAAAGGGCGATTAGAGAGGGCGGCGGCGGAGACGAGAGCGAGCTGGAGCTGACTTTGGGCCCGTCGTGCTACCATCGGAGAAGCGGGAAGAATACGACCTTTTCTTCTTCTTCTTCGTCTTTATCTTTTTCTTCGACGGAGGAGTTGAAATGGGGCGTTGATGAGTTGCCGGAAGCGTTTGACCGGAGCTTCCACGGCGGGGGGCAGAATCGTCCGAATGTGGAAGATGTGCAGCAATTCGGATTGAACAATTCGCCATGGCATTTCCAGGCTTTGAGTCTCAATATGACTTCTTGAGGATTATTCAAATTCATTTGATTTGTCACTCAGGCGATTGTTATTAATTACTGCTGCTAGTTTTTTTTTTAAATATCTTGCCTATGTGAGATGGATCTATCCTTGTAATGTGTTTAGCGGAAATGAGACGGAGAATTGGAGAACATGGAAATAGTTTGTGAAATCTCATGATTTTTTTTGTTTCTAATAATACAACTTGTACACCCTACACCACACAAATTGTACCACACTTTCCTCTTGACATTTTATGCTAGTGTCTAATAGTGCTTTGTCAAGAGTATATAGAGTGATGTACAGTTGTGGTGTACAAAGTAGTACAACCCATTTGTTAAGGATTGGAGTCCAAATGACTTTCATATCAATCATCTCCAATTCTTTGGGGGAATAGCCATTCAACTATATATATATATGTGTGTGTCTTATGTACAACACACCATCGGTTACCAACATGATTATTTCCACCAACAACACTTGTTGGTAAAAAAAAATGATCACACCAAAAAGTATAATGGGTGAAATGTATTTTGATGTATACCATGATATAACTCATGATGTGTTGAGAATGTATTCTATTATTGATCATTGAGAAGAGAAGTACATGATGTATATATAAACACACCAAGACTTAAATCTAAGTAACTACTACTTCTCGGAGATAATAGGAATAATAAAGAGATAAAAATACGAGATGAATAATTAGTAGATAATTAGTAACTAACTAATCGATCTCTATGAGGTAGAACTCTTGATAATATACACCGCCACACGATGGTGGCACCATCGGGAAACGCCAATCTTGGATAGCAACCAAAGATATCAGGATTTGGGAAGTGGTTTAGTGAGTGTGTTACCAATTTGATAGAATGAACATAGCATGGGCCAAAACACAATATTCGGCCTCAGTGGATGACCGTGAAACAGACTTTTGACATGTTGATTTCCATGACACAATGTTGTTACTACATAGAGAGAATATGACTTCTTGGAACGACCTCCATCCATAGTGCCGCCCTAGTAAGAACTTAAGAAGACCAAAAGTGTCAAGGGGACATGAGAAAGAGGTTGTGGTTGAAAGTTCAAACTAGGGGACATGCGGCTTTGGCTTGAACATCAATGTAGCATAGTTGTTATAAACTCTACTGCCAAAGGAAGATTTTGCAGCTTTGGCTTGAACATCAATGTAGCATAGCTTATTTGATTTACTTTATGTAGAAACCAAGTATAAAAACTTAAAAACCAAGTGGTTTAGGTGAAAACCACGGATCACCAAGTTAAAAGTGGTTTTTATGGTATTCTACCAAAGACCAAAAACCAAAGATGGTTTTATGAAGTTTTGTTGGGAAACCATTTAAATATTCCTAGAAGTAAAAAATATATTAAGAAGTTAAAACCCACTTGGTTGATTCGGACGCTGAAAAACAAACACCGAACGCCGAACATTGTTGTTTTGGTTTAGGCAACAACCAAATGTTTTTGGCAACTAAAATCATTTGTTAAATTTTTTTGGTGATGCATAAAAATGATTTCATGATTTTGAAAGACTTGGTTTAGATTTTGAGAACCATGACTTGAAAATCAATGCCGGTCCTGATCACAATAAGACCAACGCAATCCTAAGTCTAAGTCTTCGTCTTGATATTTGTTCTTGATGCTTTTGGGTCCTTGCCAAGCTTGGTTTTATGACTTGAGATCTTCAATGAACCTTTTTTTATATCCACGGTGGTTTGGAATTTATCTAAACTTGTCAAAAACCGAACATCACTTTAGTACAATGTTATTGTAAAGTGTGTCAAAATTTTTATGGATCAAAGAAAATTAAATGCATTCATTAGTGAGAGTAACAATTCGAGAATGAGTTAGCTTGGAGCAAAGAAGACCATATAGAATGGGGAAATGCAAGCAAATTTTCTTTACATCATAAAAAATGAAATTTCTCTGTCTTGTGTTTGTTATATGTACACACATATATATATATGTCAAATGTGTGTTTATTATTTTATTTGTATCGTTTTACATCCAACCTATTGGTTTGTTCATTCTTAGCTAGTAGTACATACGGCGGATCAAATATGGATTGATATGTTGTACACATCAGCTGAGTTTTGTACGAGTTTGGAGGAGTTTATTCGCTTCGTAGGGGAACATTCAAAAGAGGGAGAAAAGGCCGGTATACTTTTCTTGTAACTCATGTCATAATCATTTTATGATTGAGAGCGTTAAGGATATAAGAGTGCATGTGAATCGCAAGGCTTTCGACCCGACATACAAGCGATGGATATGGAATTATACATGACATGGAAAGCTGGAGAATATTTGTAGCTTAACCTATACCTATAAAGAACAAAAAAAGTTGATATTGACGATATCGAGGGGTTGGAGGTCAAAATGAAAGAGGAATTAAAGTATACCCAAGGCGTTGATAGTGATTGTCAAGATGTCATCGACAAATAACGAAATATGTTTGAGTGTTTAGTAGGTAACTCAAAAAGGCCGTTGTATCCATGTTGTGCTAAGTACACATGTTTAAAAGTGGCATTGGCATTGTTCAATTTAAAAGTGGGAAACGGGTAGAGTGACAAGAGTTTCACATCCTTGTTAGATTCGTTGGGCGAACTCCTTCCACGTGGACACAAACGGTCATCGTCCACTTACGAGGCAATGAAAATTATGTGTCCAATGGGGGAGGGGTACAAAGAGATACATGTTTGTGTTAACAATTCCATTTTGTTTTGTGATGATGAGTATGAGGATCTTTGTAAATGTCCCAAGTATTTTTCACCGTGATACAAGGAGTCGAGCAAAAATATTCCTAAGAAGGGCAAAACCAAAGGTATAAAAAATAATCTGGTTAAGGTTTTGTGGTACCTTCCAATAATACCAAGGCCCAAGCGCATATTCGCTTCTATTAAAGATGAAGATAATCTAGTATGGCAGACAAAGCAATGGAGGATAATTGACTACATGTTTCTTGAGTTTGAAAACGAATAGAGCGGAAGCTTCAATTAGAATTGAGTAGGGATGGGATCAATCCTTCGAATGTTATGTTGTATTGAAATTGAAAACAATTCTTGTGCTAAAAAATAGTGTTTATCTATAACAAAAAAGGAACCTTTTGCATCGGTTATTTCAAAATAATCAATGCAAAAGGCCTCTCCAGGCATTTAGCGACAAAGTAATGAAATCTTTTTGCATCGGTTATTTAGGAATAACCGATGGAAAAAGCCATCCCTTTTTCATACTAAATTCTTGGGAAGACCTTTTACATCGATTATTTCCAAATAATCGATGGAAAAGGTCATCCTTATTTTGGCGCATAATGCTTGGGAAGGCCTTTTACATCGGTTATTCCCAAATAATATATGCAAAACGCTTTTTCATGATGCTAATTCTAGGTGCATAAATATATTTTTGCATTTGTTTAACAACCGATACAAAAATATTTGTGCCAATTGTACCGCTGTTTTTTGCATCTGTTAGGAACCGATGGAATATGTCAAAAATACCCAATTCATTAGGTCTTTTCTGTAGTACTGGTTTGACAGTGAACACGTGCATAAACTGGGAAAGATTGATGATGACATAGGAAATATCTAGATGAGTAGCCTAATTAAAAGTAGTTTTTAGAACAGAAGAGAAATAAAAATTGAATTTTTTTATTGGGGCGGAGAGAGTACTAAAAAAAGGATGTCCTAGAGAAATTACGAGGCATCACAATAATTTTATTTATTTGCGTTTTTATTGATTATTTGATAAAATAAATATTATTGTTACAACTTATTTGTTTAGAAATTTTGATTTACTTTTTTAATATATAGGTTGAATATTTTTTCAATAACAATTTTTTTCATAATTTTTTTTTAGCCTAATTTTTTTTCAATAACAATTTTTTTCAATACCACTTGGATCTACGCTACTGTACACTCATGTATGTCGCCTCAATAAATTATGAAATCGTGTAATTCACATTCTGATTAACCGTGCGAAAAATCGTGTAATTCACATTGTAATTCCCTTGGATGGCTTGCACATTACTTTGCCAAGTATCATATACTCGAAAATGCAAGTGGGCAACGTTTTAAATTGTTCAGGGGTATTGGGTGCACTTTTTAATGTCCATGGATAAATCGAATATTTTCTAAAGAGTTCATGGGTAAATAGTGTACTTTTTAATGTTCACGGATAGACCATGCAACTTTTAAATAATTCATGGGGTAAACAGTGCACTTTTCTCATGTCATAAGTATTACACTCCCTCCATTTTTAAAGAATTCAGGGGGTAAACGATGCAATGTTTTAAGATTTTCAGGGGTAGTTGGTGCACTTTTTAATGTTCAGGGGTAAATTGTGCTATTTCGATGAGTTCGGGGGTAAACTGTGCAATTTTTAATATTCAAGGGTAAATCGTACAATTTCTAAAGAGTTAGGGGTAAACGGTGCACTTTTCTCCTTATGATGCATATATATTCATTTTTCAATGTATCATAAAAGTCATAATAAATAATTACGGAGTAATTTAGAATGGAGGAAGAGTTATTTAGAGTTTTCTTGTTTTTAGAAAAGGTCGAGATTAAAATAAATCACCCAACATATGTGCAAAACATAGCCCTTATCCTCAAAATAATTTTTTTTTTCAAAATAGGATCATTGCACTATGACAATGTGATACTGTATATTAATATTTTGTTTTTTTTTTGCATTATATGTTGTCACTATTGACATCATATGTCTTATTTAAGAGATAAAAATATAAATGTCCTATTTTGATTCTTTTTTATACTCCGTAATATTTTATTTTATTCTTGAGTGAATTCTCAAAATGGTCTATTCAAATAAGACACTTTTTTCAAATTGGTCCTTAATAGGCAATAATTACTTATATAGTAATTCATAGTTGAAACATTTTCTCTCGGTAATTCTTAATAAATAGTAATTACCTATATCATACTTTAGAATTTAAAAAAGAATTACATAATCCTCTAACAATTGGGGCGAAGTTATAATTATAAACCACAGGGGTGGTTTGGATAAACATCTAAATAGAAAACATTGTCTTAACTCTTAGGCTCCGTTTGGTATAGGGAATTCAAATTATAGAATTGGAATTGAGGACTTCAATTCCAATTCTGATGTTTGGTAGCACAAAAGTTATGTGAATTTGGAATTCATAGTGCAAAAAATGAATAGGAATTGGTAGAATTCAATTCTATGGAATTGAATCCAATAGAATTTCAATTCCAATTCCATCAATTCCATATACCAAACGGACCCTTAAGAACTTTCTAATGATGTTGATGATGAAAAACATCCACTCATTTGATAAGCTTTTTGTTACAGAGTACTACCAAAATAAATAATTATAATTTATTAAAACTAATTTGATAAAAATATATTATAAATGACCTTTTAAAAATTCAATCTTTATTCTTTTCTCCAAGTTGGATTACTAATTTATGTTGGATAACATAAATTATTACTAACTTTAATCTTTGTTGCGGAATCGGGAGGGATAACAATGCTGCGAAGCAGTGTTATAAGATCGGTATGCGAAGAACGTGAAGAACGACTTGATAGACTTAGCAACGCGTATAAACGGTTTCAAATTAAAGTTATTTTGGGGTATATCAAAAAACTTTAATCGAATAAGACGTAATTAATCTAGAACGAGTATGAAAAATTCAGTTGTATCTAGAAACATACCAATGTGCTATATTTATAGGTAAACTTTGATCGCGCACGTTGGTTGATGAAATAACTAAATTTTGGGTAACATTTAAATGTCGGTGCTCTAACATTCAATGTTTAATGGCGGATTGTGTAGAACGGTTACTTCTGCAATTAGGTGCGACCTGTTGCAACTTATTACGAAACATTCAAATGTTTGTATTGGGTTCAAACATTTGAATGTATCAAGCAGTTTCCCACATGATGCGGTGGATAAATGCAATATGCGAATGTATTGATTTGTACATATAAATGTTCATTATTTCCGACCCCGGTCAGGGGATGTTGCCTCTTAGACCCTTGCTATAGAATTTGTAATATCGATGAATGAACGTGTACTTCGTACTTCCGAACTCGTTAACAATGTATATTAAAATTCTCTCTCATTCTAAGTAAATTTTAGTTAGATAAAATAACCGATGATACTACGATCACCAATATTTTTGAAGGATAAAGCTATTTGTACCCCAAACTTTTGTACCCCAGTTGTACACCGCAGGTTTGCACCGACATTTTGTGTTGGTGTAAAACTAATTTTTGTTAACGCACCAAGACTTTGTGTCCGTGTAAATTTTTGTTAACGCACCAACACTTGTGACGACGGTGTAATTAAAGAATAAAGGAGAATCTCGGATGTCAATCACAATTAAGGTTCATTGCACTGGACACGAGTTGAGGTCATTAGGGGTTAAAAAAAATACTCCAATGAAGATTTTCAAGAACATGTCACACACTCACAAAAAATAAATGACACGCAAAAAGCTTAAATGGATTTTATTTTTATGGACAAACAGTACTTAAATAGATTTATTTATAGTCCGTAATTTAATTTGATCTCCCAAAACAAGTTGGGCCACATATAACCAAATTCAGTTCCAAATGTTTAAATAGATTATTAGGGTGTTTAGTTGGCCAGCCTATAGTCCTCCTATGTATACACACACCCACATGGAAGCAGAAGCGATTACAAAAAACTGAGCTTTGTCCGCCACCGACTCGACATTAGATTCCCCATTTGGACCAAAAGAGGGCCGCCTCCCAATTATTTTGTTTTCTACTACACGCACACACACAAAATAGTTGAATATTCAAGCATTATATATATATATATATATATATATATATATATATATATATATATATATATATATATATATATATATATATATATATATATATATATATATATATATATATATATATATATATATATTACACCTCTGCAAGGTTTGTTATTCTAAATAGATCTGTAATAATGATAATTCTTAAGTTTATTCCATGGTTAGTTTTGAAAAACAACATCACAAGCACTTCTCTAGTTTATGAAATAAGTTTAATTCAAGTACATCTAAGTTTTATTATGTGCAAATTGTATTTTGTTGGTCAAATAGTTTCAATGCCCCGTGTAGTTTGAAAAATTGGCACCAATACCATTTTTCAAAACGTATTGTTAAAGTTCTTATGGTTTCAAAACGTTATACTCACAACCCCTCTGATAATTTTTCAGTAATTTTATGATAAAGATGGGGCATTGATGTCTATTTTTCAAACCACAAGTAGTACTTGTGCCCATTTTTATTTTTTATTTTGGTGTTTTCTTTTTTTTAAACACTTTTTTATCTCTTTGTTTTCTTTTCCAAAAATGTTTTTTAAATTTCTTTTCAATTTTTATGATGTTTTTAAAAATTCAAAATTCTTTATCTCTGAAATTAAAGTAAAAATAAAAAAACTAATATATATCCATCTATCTCGAATAGTGTTTTCACTTTTTTGTTTTTTAGAATAATTTTTTGGTTAGCTCAAAAAGAAAATCCATAATAAAATTAAAAATAAAAACTATGAAAAAACAAAATGAAAAAAATTGAAACATGCAAAAAGAGTCTTATACAAGAAGGAATTTTCAGAACGCTTAAAAAGTCCCTAGAATTAAGATGTCCAAAAAGGATAATCATTTTTATTTTTTGCTATATTTTATTTATTATTTTTCCCCCATTTTTAAAGTTCTCAAAAAAAGTTTTAACTTTTTTTTTTCAGAAAACAAAAAATAAAAGTTATTAATTTGAGACGCATAGATGCAACTGCTATGTGTTAGTTATTTTTTTCAAACAAAAATAATTTTAAATTTTAAGAACATTATAAAAACAATTTTAAAAAAATTAAAAAACCTTGGTTAATAAAAGTAACAAATAAATGAAAAAAGGGAAAAAAAATAAATGAAAAATAAGAAATGGGCATAAGTGCCCCTATGGTTTGGAAAATAGGAAGTAATGCTCCCTCTTCGCCCGGAATACAATCAGAGGGTATAGGTGCAAAATTTTGAAACCACGAAGACTTTGAAAATAAGTTTTGAAAATAGGGGGACAGTATTAGTGCCTATTTTCCAAACCACAGGAATACATTTTCTATTTGGCCGTATTTTGTTTGAGTTCTAATTTTCTTTAGATAAATTTAAAAACATTAAGAACCAATAGAAATAATAGGTTGTTATCATTTATTCTTTTTTATTTATGAAATATAGACTAAGTTTAATAAACATCTTTTGTAAATGAATTTTTAATTTTTTTTAATTTTTTATGTATCATAATTTTAAATGCACCCTCACTTATTTTTAAAAAAACAAAGGGTTTAAGTTTAAAGTATATATGTATGTATTCATTTTGATTTGTAACATAAGTTCGAAACAGATACCGAACCATCCTAAATTGATATTTTTGGATCGAGATTGCTACAGTGGGGTTCTAGTGACCCCCACTTTTGGTCACACTAGCGATGCCATTGTCATTTTGGGGCACTTTCGACATCCCATTTGTAAAATTGACGGTTCCTATCCCCTTAACCCACCCCTCAACCCACCACCCTACCCCCGCCCGTACACCCCCACCCCAACCCCGCCGTAACCCCCCACAAAATGTGTGCCTATTATGCTTTGCATAATAACCACACATTTTGTGTGGGAATTACGACGGGGTTGGGGTGGGGGTGCAGGGGCGGGGGTAAGGTGGGGGGAGGGGGTGTTTTAGGGGGTAGAAACCGTCAATTTTACGAACGGAGCACCAGAAGTGCTTCAAAATGACAGTGGCACCGGAGTGTCACTGAACTCTTGTGTCACTAGGACCCCACCGGAAATAATATGACATATATATCATATTGAACTAAAATATTTCGTACATCGGTACGAGTTAAATCTAATCCCCCTAAACTAAACCTAGAGAACACTTTCCAAAGCCTTCCAACTATTGTCTATGCTATGATGAAAAAATTGTTAGACACTGTGTACATCTCTAGAGGGGGAGTGAATAGAGGTATAGCTCAAATGATTGATTTTTAGTGGAAGCATTCTTGACAAATTCTTGATTAAAACAAATGCACCACAAACGAAAGAGAGTGAAGAAAAATAACAAGGAACACGTACAATGATATATCTAGTCCCCGAACGACCATGCTTGAGCCTTCACTACCAACCTTATTTGGATAGAAGAACAAATTTTGGAAGTAAAGGCTTGACCAAAAGGTGTTTTCAAAGGAGGTTATGAAGGGCTGAAACTTAGAGATGTCATACTCTTTGGCACACATTCTAAGACCCAAAAAGACTCCCCAACCAAGGTAACAAAGTCTTCGCTCTTGAACATCCAAAGTGTTCCTTCAATGCAGGTTTGATAAGCTCTTTGTAACTCTTGAATCAACCTCTTTCGTAGCCTTGATACTCAAATGATGTTGGTCTTTAATCATTACTAAAACCTAAAAGACAATGTGTGATAGAAATCACAAAAATAAACATACTCATGATTTTACATTATCCAACGCAAATTGGAGCAGACTTTGTTTGGGCCCTCCACGAGTCTTTTATCCAAGAGTATGAAAGGATCTAGAAGCAGAAGAGTTGATGTGCAGGTGTTTCCTGCACTAGTGAGAACCTTTTTTTTTCTTCTTTCTGAAAAGTAAATCTTTAGTAATAAAGCAAAAGATACAAGTAGAGGAGGACATAAACCTCGCCTCTAACACAAGCAGGAACCTGAAAAGCTAAAACCTAAGGACAAAATGCCTAAAATATGATAAACAGCACTAAGGATACTAACAAGGAAAACTGCTTCTGAATGAACTGTACACAAGATTGTCCCAAAAAGGTTGAAGGGGCCCTGGAAATGAAAAGGTAGCCAAACCACCATAGGATGGGCAGAATGGATGATGGTTGACCGGGAAAAAAAGTGTGTTCCAAGTGCTCGGCTGCATGTGGGCCTGAAAGAAGCGTCACTATGTGCGTGGCAGAATGTAATACGGTCGACCCGAGAGTGTAATACGGTCTAAGTGCTCAACCGTTGGACTGAAAAGTGAATCACGGTTGACCAAATGCCTGGGAATGGCGAAAAAGAAGAAACATACTTATGAAATGGAGTTTCGCCTGTTTCTACTCGCTTTGTTTCTGCCATTCTTCCAAGTGATTGGAGAAAGTTTTCCAAACATCTTGGACATTGAGCTAATGAACGAAGGCCGAGGAAGAGGAGACCTGTCAGCAAATGAATGAGCCATTCTCAGAGACGATTTATCCGAACACTCGTCCATTTCTTTCAACCGCATTCTCATCCTCACAAGCTCCATCTTCAGGCCGTGATTCTCTCTCCTTAGACTCGACAGCTCGTCTGAGACCGGGTGGATGTCTGGGCAGAACTCACTTGTACCTTTGGAAGGGAGAGTGGGACATTTGTCGCTAATGATGCTGGAGTTCATCACCTCCCCAAGGCGTTGTTTTTCATAGTAAAGCACTTGCACCACTGTCTGGGCAGGAAGCCGGTCATTCTGGGCAGCATGAGCACACGCTTCAGGAGAGAGCTTTTGACAATCCATTACGCCGCACACTTTCTTTCTCTCCATATCAGTTAATGCAGGGTGCGCCTTCAACATTGTGCATAGCAAACTCATATAAGTTCTCCACAGTAATCATGTGTTAAGATGTATACATCCTCCATCCCCGACAAAATGATCTTTCCCAAGTTAAAATGTCGCACTTTTATAAGTTAATGGAAAGACCATTATAAAGGGACTGAGGGTGTTAAAATGTATAAATAATAAACGGGTAATCCAACAATTAGTGAGGTGGTATAAGAAAATCTATGTTTCATATGAGAAAATCTAGCCTTATATACCTTCAGGTAAATGTCGATGGCTCTGTACATGCCATCTTCAGTGGTTCTTGATTGTTCTGGGATGAGTTCAGCAAGATTAATAAACTTTGAAACAGAAAGATTGCGGTCAGATGCTATTTCAGCAAGATAATTCTCCATTAACCTCCCAACGCGCTCCATGTCACTAGGAGATGGAGCAACATATTCCTCGTTTGGATGGAAGCACAAACGGCTTCCCTCAAGTTGATACTCCAAGAAATTCATCATCACCCGTTGCACGGTTTCAACATCAAACAATGTGGTCCCACTGAGGCAATATGAAGGGATTAGCAAGTCGTCTACGACAGCCTGCCCAAGATGGAAGCCCAGTCTCTTCTCCAAATCAAGCCTGCAAGCAACCGTTGTTTCCAGAAATATTGCTGCTCGTAAGAGCATTGAGAGGAAGCTAACTGATAGTGAATTCCTCTCCTTTGGCAGAAGGCTAACTATTGTTTCCAAAACAACCCTTTTCTCGTGTTCCTCTCTTGCCTCTGTTTTCTTTGTCCCATGTCCAAACATTTCCTATGACAGCAAAGAAAACCAGTTACTTTACCATCAAAAACCGAATTAATGTCATGTGCCCGTTTGGCAAGGCTTAAAAGTGCTGGAGTGACTGGATATGCTGAAGTCATGGATGGAGGTGGAACAAAACACAGTGACGTAAGTTAGAACGAGTTTGGTCAGACCTAAAATGGCAAAAGTAGCAGAAACTGTTGAAAATTTGTAAATCTGCAAAGTTATTTAAAACATTTCTAAAATTAAAGAAATGATTGTTTTAAATTGCAGGTTGAACAGTCATATCCATTCATATAAGTCCAACAGCACCTTTTGCATTACTTTTTCCATCATCATTGGATAAGCTAGCACAGTGAGATGAGTTCGTAATTCATAAAAAACCTGATCAATAAGAGGCTCATAAGCTCTTTAAAAAATGTCTGCATAATGGCACTTAGTTTTTGGTGAAAATTTTTAAGGGTGATCAATGAGATGAGAACGAAGCCTACGAAAAGGGCTCATTAGCTCCATATCTAGTAATTTGGCTATATCACTACTCATAAATATGAAAAACAACAGAATCTCACCAAACCCTGGAGAGCTTTCTGAGCATAAAGCATTAGTATTTGTCCAAGCGCACACTGCTTAACGCCCCTTGCCATCATTGCAACTAGAACCCGTTGGAAAAAGTCAATTCTAAGGTCGGTCATATCTTCGGTGCAGAATTGGCCATCTTTGGAGGAGGCTATGTATGCAATACGATCCACACATCGGCTCACCAGTTTTACTTTCTCTGCCATGGGAAGAAGGCTTTCCGATGAATGCAAAACGGAGACTGCTCCTGCAAGGCTGTTGAGTGCCACTTCCCTTAAGTAGGCCTCTGTCATTCCCACCAAGTTTCCAATCGCATAGTCTTCAGTCATCTCAAGATACTCAGCTGCACATCTAAGCATTGCAATATTCGTTGTGTTTATCTCGAACCAAATCCCATAACAGAACTTTGCAGCAAGCCCAAACGCTTCTGCTCCACCAGGAATGTCTGGGATTTCAATCTTTGAAATATCAGCATCGGTGGATTCATTCACCAGTTTCCTTATGTACCCACACTTTGACAGTAAAGGAAACTGTTTGGGCGTGCAAGAAACTGGTTAGCAAGGATTAAGGATTGGTAAAACTCAACAACAACAAACCCAGTATAATCCAAACTATATTGGGGACGAATTGGTTAAAACCTGTTAAGAACTTCTAGTAAAAAATATATATAGGGAAATGATAATTTTGGTGACACAATAATTTGATTCCTCAACTATTAGTATAGCTTTCAGTCCTTAATTCTTATTTGAGTGATGTTTTAGTCCCTCATTAGGATAAACTCTGCTTTATACTATAAATCGTTTAAAACTCCATTTCATAAAGTTACTATGATAATTAGATAAGAATCTAAATAAATAATGAAGTTTATAATTCAAAATAAATCATAGTGTCTATATAAGATCAAAACCACAAAAATAGGAAAAAGTCAAAGAAGGATATTGTCAAAATAAGGATCACATAGATAAATAACTTGATGTTTAAACTTATTTACTTTATATTGACAACAAGCATGCACAACTACGCTTATTTACTCCTTATTGATGTTAGGTATGTACACTACAGACTACAGTACAACAAACCAAGAATAAAACACAATAAATGACAATATAGTTCCAGCTTTGTTGGGATCAGGGTGTTAACCACTTACTCCCGTAAAAACGGGAAAGTTGTTTATGTTGGAACCTTTTTTGCACGGTATGTTAGAACCTTGATGCATGGATACATTTACTATCCAAAACTTCATAGAAAGTAAAAATTATAGGATGCCTACTGTCATTTTATCCTTTTGATTAAGGGTGTTTCGGAAGAAGCCTTTCTAACCTCTACACTACTCATGCACACATATGAAAACCATGTATTTGTTTTTGTTGTTGTTGTTTTTCATTCCAATATTTATCAGAAGTTAAAGCATTGTCAATTAGCTTCATTGGTAATGGATGCAATTGAAGATTTAAAAGCGGAAGCAATGTGGCACTTATACAATGTTATTTATGTTGTATGCCATATGAATCCCTTACCTAGTAAAATCTATCTGCAAACTTTGTTTTCAATTGTTCAACCAATAATACAACTCCTACAGATATCACAAACTAAAGATAATGTATTGAACCTTGTGTAGTGAAAAGGATTTCCCTCCAGCACGAACGGTAACATCCCTAGGAAATTCCTGGGAAAATATCCTGTCAAAGAGGTGAAAAACATATATGGTCACCATTTGGATCAAGAACCAAATAAAAAAGTTAAAAAAAAATCAGAAATCCAAGAATTGGGCATACCATTCTGTAGTCCTCTTCATAGCAGTGGAAAAAAGTTTCTTTTTATAAGACAGGTTACCGATAATGCCCTCCTGATCAACATCCACCATGGCAATGACCAAAGAGCTCTGAGGACTTAATCCAGCACTTCCCACTTTTTAAACAACAAAAACCCCACATTATGTGTCCTAAAAAAATCAAAGTGACTTTTCTTCCCAGAATCTTCTTCTTCTTCCCCTTTCCCGCAAAAAATGTGCAATCAATCATCAGAGTGGTGAAATTCCCAAAATAGGCATGGTACAAAGAGAATGAATGTCAGAAGGCAGAGAAGGAATGTTTTGATTCAGAGGAAGATGTGGGGGATTTAGGGTTACCTTAGATTGGGACAAATGAACGAAGCTTTGTACAAAGGATGAACCAATGGAGCCAAATTGAGTAGAAGGTTCCATGTCTCTATACAGAGGTGTCTTTTCGTCCACAAACACACCATATTTGATTTGTTTTCTCTGTCTCCCTCTCTCTGTATCTTCATGAAAGATTGCCATTTTCGCGTGTTTCTTACTGCATTCAGAGTAAACCTCATTTTTAGAACCAAATCTTTTAGTGTAGGGTAGGGTGACTCCCTTGTCCTTCCATGCCCAATTTTGATTCTTCTCCGTTTGACTTTTGTGCTAGACTTTTACAAATTTGATATAAATTTAGTAGGAAAATGTTAGGGGTACCCCACCCCCTCCATCACCACACAAAAAAGGCAAGAAAATTAAAAAAAAAAAGTAAAAATAAAAACAAAATAAAATGAATGATAAAGAGGTGGGGTGGTGTACATTTGGGGTACACCTTTGGTGTACCCCTAGCATATCCCAATTTAGTAACAATAAACTTATTTTCAACCGCCGGGTTCTAGTGATACCAGAGAATGGTGTCACTCCGGTGTCACTGCGTTTTTGGGCACCTCCGGTGCTCCGTTCGTAAAATTGACGGTTCCTACCTCCCTTAACCCACCCCCTAAACCCCCACCCCTGCACCCCCACCCCAACCCCGCCGTAAGCCCTCCACAAAATGTGTGGCTATTATGCAATGCGGGGTGTGGGTGCAGGGGTGGGGTGGGGTGGGGGGTTTAGGGGGTGAGTTAGGAGATGTAGGAACCGTCAATTTTACGAACGGAGCACCGGAGGTGCCCAAAAACGCAGCGACACCGCTAGTGGCACCGTTCTCTAGTGTCACTAGAGCCGGGCCGTATTTTCAAACATAGTCTTAAAATTGATGGTCAAAGTATTACAATAAAGATGGAATAATAATAAAGATGTGACAAGAATCATTTATTGGAAAATGTTATTTTAACCCCAATATTTGATCCCCTTCCTTTAACCACGTTTTTATAGACATTACAGAATTCGATACTTTTCCGTGTATGTAATGTCTGTAAGACTGGGGTTAGAGGGTGAGATTTAAATGTTGGGGTCAATCAAGCATAACCCTAAGTTATTTTATTATCAAATCATCAACGAAATATCTGTTAGAGAGTATCCCACTTCGAAAAAGTATGAAGAAAATATTTGGTATATAAATTTTTGAGTTGAACTAAGTAATCGATTAGATTCAATCTTTCAATGTGGTTCAGCCCAAGTGTCTTATTGCCAATCTAGTAACTCCTCATCCTAAATTCTTTCATGGTATCAGAGCCAATTTTAACCCACCTTTTTTGTTAAGGTGTTCGTCTACACATTCATTCCTAGCGGCCCTAGTCTTTAGCCCAGCTATCCGTGTGGAATGTATATCCAGCGACTTGTGACCTGTTTAACCTGATTGCTCATCTGAAAGTACATACCCAGCGGATAGTAGTTCTTTAGGTGTTGGCGTTAAAAAAAATCGAGGAGATGGGAGTCTATTTACAAGTGGTCAACCGGTTAAATTCAAAATGATTCGGTTGTCCACTTGAGGGTGAGTGTTAGAGAGTATCACACATCGGAAAAGTGTGAAAAAATAATAGTTATAAAAGCTCTTGAGTTGATCTTAGTAATCAATTAGATTCAATCTTTTAATGTGGTTCAGCTCAAGTGTCTTATGCCTCAATCTAGTTATCTTTACCTCATCCTAAATTCTATCAGTGTTGGAGTTTCTACATCGAAAAAATAAAAGATTAATACTACTAGCATATATAGAAGGGTGAAACTCTATCTATCAGCTTAAGCTTCTGGGTTGGAATAGTGGATCCCAACTTTAATGCAAGTGACTAATTTTACCCGACACTCCACCCGTTGTTCTCGGTCTACCAGAATTTTAACATGGTATCAGAATAGGTCTGGTCAAGATTCGACTCTTCCTTGTTGTTGGATGTGGGTTTAGCAAAAAAAAAAAGAGCTACCCGTCCGTGGTTTGAGTTGAGTTGGCTAAAAAGAGATTGAGATGCCACCGCCTGTTGTGTGGGCTAAGTACAGGAGATTGAGATGCTAAACCCGTTTGTCCAAGTGCTAACTAGATCAGGCTGGTTAGCACTTGAAGTGTAGTGCTAGAGTTCCCACACCGGAAAAATAAAAGATGGATACTACTAGAATATATAGAAGGGTGAAGCCCTACCTATCAGTTTAAGCTTCAGGGTTAGAATAGTGGATCACGACTTTATATGCAAATGATTAATTTTACCCGACATTCAACTTGTTATTCCCGACCCACCAGAATTTTAACAATATGCAAACAAACAAAATTTATCAAGAAACTAAAATAGTAACTATGACGATAATTTTGAAGAAATCATCCTGGATAGAAGCAAAAAATGTAAATACCAAATAGAAGTCCTTAAGTCTTTTAAAACCAAAATAGGAGTACAATGATAGTGTTGGCAGTATGATGAAAAAATGATGACAATGTTATATGGTAGTGTGATCACTCGATTACCTGCAGCCCGGGGCGGCACGCTAGTGGCCGGCAGTGACAAATGACAGTGTGACAATGATAGTGTGCAAAAGACTTAAAATTCTTATTTTGATATTTTCATAGTTTTTTTACTATATTATCTAGAAAGTTTTCTCATAATTTTGGTATGGAGTACGCGAGTAATTAATGAAAATATTCGAATAAACATAAGTTATCGAGATGTAATAATAGTAACTAAAATGATATGTTTGGGATGATGGGAGTAAGTAATACCACTCCCTTAATAAAAAAAGAACTTTTCATGTTGTGATTTACAATGTTTGAATGAATCTATTATTAATTTAATTTATTTCATATTTAACATAAAATTGAAAAATAAAATTTACTACAAAGTATAAACTAAAAATTCATAAAAAAATTCTACAACTAGTATGTGCAATGAATGTATTAGTTTGTCAAATGGATTTATTAGAATAGTACACGAGAAAAGAGAATAAGGTTGACAATATCATGTAAGTATCTAAAAAAAATTCCAGGATCCTAATTTCAAACTTGAGGTTTTAATTGAGTTGGTTTTTTAACATTGTATCAAAGCCTTTTTGACTAAAAAGTCACAGATTCAAAACTCAGCGCCACCCTAATTAACAAAAAACAAAAAGTTTCTCGTGCAAGCCTCGAAGCAGCAACGGTTTCACGTGAGGGGACGTGCACACAAGTTTGAGCTTTATATTAAATTGATTAAAATTAATGAAATATTTGCATTCAATAGCACTAAAACTTAAGTCATTTTTCTAAATAGCACTTAAATTGGTTTATTCCTTATATAGCACTTAATAATGTCCAGTGATAGCGAACATTTACTTGAATAATGACTAATGGATAATGACTAAAAGTGCTACATTGGGAAAAAAACACATGTGATGCTATTCAGGAAAAATCATTATGTTTTAGTGTTATTTAAATAATTAAATTTCTCAAAATCAATACCTAGACATATGAATGATAAATCTAATTTGTCAAAGACCTTGTGGTCCAGCGGCATGATGTTGACTCTCACATATGAGAAGTCAAAGGTTCGATCTCCAGTAATGGTAATAACTCTATATGCTTAATGAGTTGAGAATATATGAACATATATTATTCTAAAAATAATTTGTACAGTAATATCATAATATTAAGACACACTCAACAAATAATGTTAAGATATTTCCTTCAAAAAAAATAACACGGAGTAATAAGATATAAATTGTGATTCTGTAAGGAGAGTAACCTAAAAAAATAAGTTAAGTTAAGTTGTTGTGTAGCGTTTGGGGGTTTCTCTGGTCGTCAACTCCGGGAAAGGAACGGCGGAGATTTTAGAACAAATAATATATATAATGTGTGCATGTTTATCATGGAGAATAATCAATCAAGATAAGAATGAAGTGACACGAGGTTTATCTGCGTGCTTCAATGTATGTATTGTATATATGCACCATACATATTTGATCATGCATGCATGCAGTTGTCGTCGATCATATATTCTATATATAGTTGATGGGGATATGAATTGAATATTATATGATATGATCACATTATTATATATGTATTTCTTGGACTCTAGCTTTTAACTGGATCGACGACATATGAGTATGATTCATGCCACTCACATCAACTTAGCACATCATACCAAAATATATATGACCATTGTTTATTCGGTGACGTTCGAGTAATTAACAATTTGATGATCACAATAGCCCAATTGACCATATTCTTACCTCCTAAATCTTCCACCCAGTCCTTCCTTGTCTCTAGCTCCGGCCTCCTACACCTCTGATTGGAATCGACGACCAAAGAGACTCGGGTGAAGGGTTTAAGAAAACTTAGTAGGTGAAATTATCGATGCTACACTAATTGGATCGTGTCATCGGATGACACTAATTTTACCTTCAGTGTCACCCGAACCCTACCAATCCTACCATTGTTTAATTGTGTTTTAGGATTTTTTGTAAGTATTATATTTTTGAATCTAAAGCGCCATACATACCCTTCCACCAACGGGTATGAGTGTTCAAAAAAAACCAATCCAGAAAATTCGTCCACGTTCCGAAGCGATTCAATCCGAAAAATAGATATACGATCTGGTTGTTTAGCTTCTCAGATCGGATATCTGAAAAAATTGGATCAGATATGGAATTAAATATTAAAATTTTGGATCTCCGTGAATATAGCTAGAGGAGTATATTTATTAAAAAATAAATATAAAACCAAACTCATATAACTTAATCTCAATTCATTTTTATCATCATAAATCTTTAAATCAAAGCTCAAATAAAAAATTATTCTTAGTCATTTTCCCAATACTTCATTTAACTTGTTCATTGTGTGGATATTTAATTTGGTTTCCATGTATTCATAAAATTATAATTTTGATAATACTATCAAGGAAAATATGATAATTTAGAACACATTTGACTTTAAATTCAAGTCTAGTGTCTGAGTTCTACTCCTTTAAGAAATAAAAATCTGTCCAAGATATTTTTTAAGATCATTAAAAAAATAAATATTCAAAAACTAAAAATAAAAATTCATTTGGGATATTCCATTCATTTGATCTGAAATTATGGATATTCAAATCTTGAATACCCTAAAATTTTCGAATCAAATGTGGAATACAGTAGGTTTTATGCTAGAAAATTTCAAATATTCAAAGGACCAGACCGGAGAGATCTGAAAATATTTTTAAAACGAATTAAAATAATTTTTAGAAAATTTAAAACTTTAGTGTGTTGAATTGAAATGTGAATTTTATTGTATTTGTATTTATTGATGTCATGTTGAATATATTAATTTTAACACGGACGGCTAGTTTTTGTTATGTTTTTGAACTAAATTAGTTTTCTTAGGGTTTTTTTTTCATTTTTAGTAAATAACTATGGATTTACTACTGAATAGGTATTCACCCGTTGTTAGACGTACATGAAACATTATATATATGGATTTACGGAGTACCATCTCTCCCACATCCTCTTCACAAGTTGTTCCCATTTTTGCCATCTACTGAACAGATAACCAATCTTTGGTGATGCAATTACGATGGCTATGATACAACACGAGTCTGCGATCTTTGCGTAGCCAACACCTTCGTTGACGTTCTCGCTCGTCATGTCTTTTCAAATAAGGTGGGTCTTAGGCATCGTTGTCGATATTGCCAGAGAATTTCCAAGTTTTAAATAGACAAAATATCCTTTGGAAGAGTTGCCTTGTCCAGGCATCTTTCAATCTCTGCATACCCATTTGATCTCTTTTGGATGTCCAAACTGGCTCAGGCAATGCCAACTTGGCCTTCTCTAAATTTCATGAAATCCTTGAAAAAATCAATCACCACCCAAGCTGTAACTAAGAACAACATATTAAGAATCAACAAAGTTTCACATCCTTCTTTGAAGTCGATCACAACAAAGTCCGTAAAAGAAATGAACGTATGCCCCTAAGACAACCACCAGCCCACCACCAACCAGCGGTGCGAAATGAATCGCCACCTCTAGAACCTCAACAAAAAAACACTATCCCCTAATCATGTATCATCAATAATAAAATTTGAGCCAGCATCAATATCAAATGGGTGTTTGGTGGTTCAAGTCCATCATAACTAACAAGATAAGGTGTTCTTTTCAAAGACAATTTTTCCAGGAGTTGCTTAAAAAAATTCTAATTTTGAAAATGCCTCTAAGTTCATCTGTTCGAAAATATGAAGTGAAAATCAAGAGGCAGCAGTCATAGAATAGACAAGATACTTGAGAAAGATGCCAGAGTTGAATCATTCGAGCTCTAGTAGGAAATAAGAGGTAAACCAAATATTTTGACCTCCAACATTCCCCCAATTAAAAACATTCAAGTTCGGTTTCACTTGAAATGAAGCTTCCACACCTCTCGAACGTTAGATGAACCATCTGCAACCTCGGCTACAAGAACAGCTCCAAAAACACCTGTTGAAAGAAGAGCTCAATATCATTACGATACTACAAGATGAAAGCATTATTTTGATTCGTCTATTATTTTAAATTCTCATTCCCTTTTGAACGGGGGGATGCAAATGTGAAAAACAGGTAGCAACATTAAAAAACAAAACAAAACCAAAGAAAGAGAACATGAACTTGAGTAACTAGGCTTCAAGCATTTCTCTAAGAATTAAATGTTGTATTCCAGAAAAGAACCAATTACAACAAAACCCAGTTCAAACCAAACATCTTAGTTAGAAAACATACCATCTTTCTCCACCATGGAAACAAATCGTCTTGATCCACCACCAACTCCAAAATAATGTTTCTTAGCAGATACATAGACTACTCCATGGAGACTAGAAGTGCACTGGAGTATTTGAAGAAAATACTATCAGCTCCATAGTAAAGAAACATTTCCAAAAACAACACTGAGTACATGAATAAAGGGAACCTTTTTGACAAGTTTATAGAGACTGGGGAGTGAGGAAATCGAATAAACTGTTTCAGCCATGAGAATTATGTCATAACCAGCAGTGCCTTCAACAGTTTGGCCCACATTATCATCAGGAAGTACGTGTGGTAGAACACAATGAACGTCACTCCAGTCCCCTGCAAAGTAACGCAGTTCGGTCTCAGAATTGCATTTTTCTGATGATAAAGCCATCTGCTGGGTGTTGGCTTTTACATTTGGAATGGTGAGGTGCTGCAAGACCTCAGCATTAAAATCCTGGAAGTGCACAGCAGCAGCCCCCTAATGCCACCATAAAGAAATGCCTTAAACAGGGGGCAACCAGTCAAGCTTGTAATTAAATGGAAAATTTTGAATAGGAGGTATATGTTTTTGGGATTAAGCTTTGTGTGATATATTTTTCAAAAAAAAAACTGACTCCCATGGTGACAACCAATATTTGGTGGGACACTAGCTAAGCATGGTTACGGAAAGACAAAAAGCAACATTCGAAGAAAATTAGGGACTAAGGCTATGTTATTTTGGGTTGTACAAACAGAGTTGAATGTTGGAAGAAACTAGAGGATGATGAAAGAAACTGAAATGAGTTGGAAAAAACTAGTTCAAAGAAACTAGGAGTTAGAAGAAACCGGAAGGAGTTGGAAGGAACCAGAAGTTGGAAAATACTAGAAGTTGGAAGAAACTAGAAAGAGTTGGAAAATGTCGGCAAAAACAAAGTGTTGAAAATATATTATATTTTTAAAATTTCATATTCTTATTAAAAAAAATTATACTCAATTCATTTCAATCTTTTTCTCTTTTTATTTGTCTCAAATCATATTTAATAATATGTTTTGACTCATGCTTATTATTACTTTTTCTTGCATCTTTTCACAATACATCAATATCAATAGTATAATTTTTTGTTTTGTAATTTGTATGTTGTTAACCATTGTTATAAAAATAGTAGAATGAAAGAAGCACTATTTTTTATTAATCTTAATTGAAAGAAAAAATTGGCAGAAATAATCAATCCTTTTCTATTTCGTCTTGCAAAAAACTTCTCTTTCTTTTTTTGTTTGTTCCGAAAGAATACGGAGTATTTTTTCACTTTTTAACACTTTTCTTAACTTTTTGGAAGTCAAAGTGTCAAACTCTTTTTTTTGGGTCGAAGGTAGTATTTATTGGACATCCAACATATCCATATTTACAAAATAACCAATAAGTACATCTCAATACATGATATAATTGGCTTAATTATTTAGAAGAAAAAAAGAGCATACATTATTAAGTGAGATTCAATTATATTGAAGAGAGTAACTAAATTAGGTAGGATGGGGATCTAGAAAATTAGGTCTGGTTTCATTCTATGATGGTCTAATACTTTTCAAAGAAATGTGACATTATTTTTAAAGTTTAATATAGTATACTCCGTATTATTTAAGACAATCTTGTTCAACGAAAGCGTATAGTACTTTTATTTGAATTTTTTATAAAGTATAATTGTACATAGATTATTTTTTAAAAATAAAAAAATTATTTGTAAATATTCAACAATGTAATTAAGAAACTAAGATTCAATACAAGCTAATATTGTTTCATAGAAACATAACTATGTAATATTATGTAATACTTTATGTTAACTTAAATCGTAGCCAAAATTTATTTTTTCCTACACAAATCGTGACATTCCTTCATTTTTTGTTCAAATAAAATTGATAATAATAATCGTAGTAACAATAATAATAATAATTGTAATAATGATAATTGTGATAGTTTTAATAAGAATTACATGAAAAATACATCTAATTTTTTTAAGCAAATGTTGGAAAAACTGAAAGAAGTTGGAAGAAACTGAAAAGAATTGGAAAAAATACGAGTTAAAACTAGAAAGAGTTGGAAAAAACTGGAAGAAGTTGGAAGAAATTGAAAGGAGGTGGAAGAAATTGGAAAGAGTTGGAAGAAGCTGAAAGGAGTTAAAAATGTTGGAAGTTAAGAGTTAGAACTCAAAAGAATAGATAATAACTATGCTACGGCCAGTGTTGTGACTAAAATGAAAAGTGGAGAACAATTGGGAGACTAATATCACAGCTTTCCCTTGAATAAAATCACATTCAGGCATATACCTGCGAGATAGCAAATATCCCAGGCAGTCCATGACCACAACCAAGCTGAAACATAACAAAAACAATTAGTTGCATTCATTATGGAAGACAAGAACAGCTATAAAAGTACCACACATTCCTGATAACATCATACTCCCTCGTTCCCAATTTCCCAAAAATAAGGTTCTACATTGGAACCGGCACGGCCATTCAGGTCGTGTAGTGTCGTTGGAATCCATGCAAATGAAAGGGAAATAATATGAACCGAAAAAATGTTTTCATAAAATAAGAGTAGAACCTTTGTTTATTGCATTTTTATGAAAACCAGTAACTAAAAGGTTGTTTGGGTTCTAGTAAAAATACGTTCAAAGCTCTCTATATTTATCAATCTATCTCTTCTCTCTTGTTCTTCCGTACACGGAAGCAAGACTGGACCCCTCTTACCCTGTTTTTGTGTCAGCCAATCTGCAGGAACTATTTGGAAAATAACCCCCTTCTGCCAAGCTCTCAGTCCTACGGAACACCATGTAGTTACACCCAAGAAACACGAGTCTTACCATTTTTTTTGTGAATTTTCTCATTGAGTACAAGACACATGTGTGATCATTAAGGAACTCCCTCAACTTTTTTGTTTTAACTTTATGGCAAGCTTTCTTATGTGGAGACGAGTTCACAGATATATTAAAAGCATCAAGTCAAAGCAATGCATACACATGCGGTCCATAAAGATGCTTTATTTTCTATAAGCACTATCTACCCAGAAATATGATAATGATAATGATTCTGTATCAATGTTCACAAGGATTTCATATATCACTCAACTCAACCTGACAAAATCTATACATAGTTTGTTAATGAAATAAGGAAACTGAAAACTGGAATTAGATAACTGGAAGTGGAACAAGAATATTTATCCAATGGAATAAGAAAACTAAAATAAGTAAGAACTGTTTTGAAGTATAGTTGGAATGTCGAAAACAGAAGCTCAACTAAACAGACCCTGAGTTTTCTCATTAACCCAAACATCACGAAGTTCATCTCATCATTTGAAATTTAGGAAAAAGGATGCAAATACTAGAAATAGTAATACTGTAATAGTTGCACGCCGCATGAAAGAAATGAAAAAAAGGAAATCTAATGCGTTTGGTGTGGTTGTGTGTGAGACAAATTCTAACACTTTAAGCTGTGAATGCAATTATAGCTTTGCCTCCAGAGGAGATGATGAACAAATTACCACAGAATTATGAGCTCACCTCTAAAACTCTCTTTCCAGCGAATGACAGCGTTTTCTCTTTTATTTCTGTGTTGAGAGTTTTCACAAGATCTAATGAACCTTCCCAAAGTTTGAGCCCTCCTGACAAATTACACCAGCCATGAATTTGTATCTTATTGAGGACTAAAAATGGTAAATAATTGCTGAAACCCCCATTATACAAACTTTTCCTGTTATCTCCTCAATCAGTTATGGCTATCGATCTGGATTTTATCAACCATGACATTTAAAAAGAAATCTTGGAAGCAGCCTCTATACTTTCAAGTAGGGGTAAGATCTGCTTACACATACCCTCCCCAGACCCTTTCTACTGGGTTGTTGTCTCTGTTAACATTTAAATAGAATGCCTTTGATTCACTATTTCAGTATTAAGTTCATAGGGATACAGCTATGAATCAAAATGCTTCAAACCTTTGTAAGTAAGATAAGAAGTCCAATACCAAGTATCCACATTTTTAAAAATATGTTTATCATCATATCATTCTATGGCTCCCATCCAACATTTCCAAGAATATCATATTCTCACTGACGCACAAACACAAACAACCTTCCAACTAAAATCCCACAAGTGGGGCCTCAAGGATCCGTTTGCAGGCCTTACCCCTTCCTAAACGGTAAATAAGCCAGAAGCAAACTCCATAAGCCCCTCAGGTTTGGCACCAAGTTTCACACGCATGCACAACAATGATTGACTGTACATATCTATGAAACACTTGGTGCCAAACCTGGTGTGCCACCACAACATTCTTCTTGATACAATGTGTTGTGCTCATTTTATTTGTATGTAAGAACCAAGAAGTCAATTCAATTCTTACCAACCTTCATACTTCCCTGGGACTAAATCTGAATCGGACATCCCAAAGACATCCTTTGTGCTCACTCTTCCCTTTAAAAAAATCTAAACTGTCAGTTGAACTTCCTCCTAAAAACTACTCGAGCAAGTAATAAGTTCTTGAGGATACAAAGGTGTGCTAGGGGTACCCCAAACATTGTACCCCAACTTGCACACCAGTATATCACAGACAACAACCATTGTCTGCCTAGACAATGTGTCTTTGGGGTACACCTAGCTTTTTTTCTAAATTCTTTCAATTTGAGAAAATACTACAAAATTCCAATCACTCTCACAGAAATACTCAATTACCTTTAGCAAAGTACATCCATCCACATTCAGCGGCTCCGCTTTAAAGTTAGCATTGGGTGAAGCCTACATAACATAGAAAATACGAATTTGATTCAAAACCCGAAACATGAGAAAGAAAAAGAAGAAGAAGAAGGGATAACATGGCAATGAGTAAGTGTATAGACCAAAAGCAAAGTAATACCTGCGAGGAAATGACTTCTTGGGAAGAAGGTGGTCTAGAGATAGGTTTTTCTGGGGCTCTGAGGAACCCTAACCCTAAATCCCCTTGAGGTTTTTCATGAAAGAGACTGTACGTGCTGGAAAGAGAAGATGCAGAGTCCGAATCCATAGGTCAGCGGAAACTTTCTTTCAACCAGACGAGATGCAGGTCAGAAATAAGAAATAAAATTATTTTTAAAATTTGAACTTTGAACCAATGACTATAGTTTTAAATGAAGATAGCTGGTGGTGAGAGTGGAGGATGATCCACCTGTGAAAGCAGTATCAAATTTCGATGGGGTGGGGATGCTCAGTTCTTACCTTTCCTAAACCCCCTACCCTACTCCCTCCCAATGCACCCCCACCTCAACTCCGCCCTAAACTTCCAACAAAATGTGTGGCAAATGAGAAGAATTGTGATATGTAGATATATCAAATTTATATTTCACCAAATACCTAAAAAAAAGTTCTAGTACGGGAAGATATGAGAACCATCTTTTCCACTCACCAAATGGGCTATAATAATAATACTCCCTCCGTCCATAAATATTTGTCACATTTGTATTTTCGAAGCAAAATATCAAGTTTTTTCAATTTATTTTATTTACATATTGGTATAGAAATAAAAAATAAAATTTACATATAAAAAAAATACATGAAAAGTTCTTCGAAACAAGAGGTGTCAAGAATATTTTATTTTATCAGATAACCAATGAAAACGTAGAAATAAACAAAAGTTCCCGCGACTGCTGAAAAAGCAAACGTTGCAAATAATTTGGGACGGAGGGAGTAATAGAATGCTTAGAATTTGATCCCTCAGGGCGGCGAGGCATATTCAACATAATGGGCTAAGGCACAATGCCACGTGGTAAGGCTCAGGCACACGCCACAACCCATGGACCGCTACGTGCTTATTTGTGGACGGAGGGAGTACACTACTACGCACGTCATTATTTCCTCAGAATGAGTAGCACACATGGCAATACTATTTGCAGTCCCTTCTTCTTTTGTCTTTGGGCCTCCGTCTTAGGCAGCTTGAGCCCAACTATATGGGCCCGGGGAGCGCGGCCCATATCCTCATCACATACATATATGTGTGCTGCATTGAGAGTCATTATGAAGACTAAGGGCCTGTTCTTTAGAGCTTTAACTCTTAACTTCTAGTTTCTTCCAGTTCTTTCCAGTTTCTTCCAGTTCCTCCAGTTTCTTCCAATTTCTTCCCTTAACTTCCAGTTTTTTCCAGTTTTTTCTAATTTCTTCCAACTATATTTATTTTTATTCAAATTTTTTCTACTTTCTGACAAATCACTCTAAAAAAAATATAATATTATTATAACTTTTTTTAATTACAACTTTTATGTTCGTAACTATAGTTTACAAATTATTTCATTTTTTCATCTCACTATTTTTATGATTCATATTCATTCTTCCAGTTTCTTCAACTTTTTAATATGAATAATACCGTTTTTTGTATATTAATCTACATGAAAAATTAGGAAACTATTTAAAAAATTATGGATAAATAGTTACGTAGAATATTTTTTAATCTAAATTTATATAAGGTAATTACATTTAAGGCTTGGAAGAATAATATTATGAAAATCAAGAGAAAACTACATTTTGGAAAAGAAAAAATGACCCAAGAAGTGTAATATTTATGCTAATTTTATATTCTAATTATTTTTTTAAACTAGCTTTTTATATATGAAAAATAATACTCGTAATATTTTTTTATCTTAAAGACAATCATTAAGATAACGTAATAACACCACCACCACCACCACCAACAACAACAACAATAATAATAATAATTTATAACAACAAGAATCAGAATGAGAATAATATAAAACACACATAATTTTTTTTTAAACTTTTTAAAGATTTTTTAATTTTTTATAGTTTTTTTAGTTTCTTTTAATTTTTTTCAGTTTTTCCAATTTCTTCCAGTTCCTTCCAGTTTCATCCAGTTCTTCCAGTTTCTTCCAACATCCAGCTCTTTCTTTCCAGTCCTAAGGAACAGGCCCTAAATGGTGGTTATACAACAAAGGAGCTACATTCATTGTTAAAGAGAGTCATCTTCCTCCATTTTTTGTTGATTTGGGATAGACTACACCTGATTTGATTTTTTGAAGATTTAATCTGGTCTGATTGTAGTTATAAATAAAGTTATTTCTGGTCTGATCTGATTATAATAATAATAAATAATAAGTAGAAAAAATAAGTTGAACATAACACTACCAAAAAGTGATTATGAGTAAATGCTTGTGTTCTTATTATAGAAATCCTTGCAATTCAAGTGGCATAAAAGGAGGGAAGCATTAGATTTCTTCAAATCTCACGAGTTCCTTTATCAAAAAGGACACTTTTGGGAGGTCAGTGCAAATTCACATACTTTGTTCTATATACACAATATATCTCTTTCGTCTAAACAAATTCATACACCTTTCAATTTTTGTCCTCTCTTTTTTAACTCTGCCAAACTTATTTGTCAACTTTATTAGAGTACGGGTCGTATAATAGATTCGAGTATAAAAAGTGCAGAAAAACATGTGCTCAAATTATACAGAGTAGGTCAAGTTTGGTGTGTAGAAGAGGCAGGCATGTATATATATATATATATATATATATATATATATATATATATATATATATATATATATATATATATATATATATTCAGTCTTCATCATCTTCTTGTTCTTGATCCCTGATCCACTTTGTTGCCACCCATTTTACTCCTCTGATCACTGGACAGCTCCCATGAAGTGAGGTCTGAAATTGATGAATTTGGAAAGAAAACAATTAAAAAGGTTTTGAGGACCTTGCATCACATCTTATTTCTTACCAAACACACAAAAAAGGGACCAAACTATGGTACACACACCCTCCCCAGATCCTACTTTCGTGGGATCCAATTGGGTCGTTGTTGTTGTCGTAGTTTTTTAAACTAGGTCATCTAACGAGAGGGCGTGTGTACAGTTGTACCCAACCTTTATCCCCCATACTCAAAAGGGGAGAGATTGCTTCCAAGAGACCCCAACTCAATAATTTATCTAACGAGAGCAATTTTTTAAAATTATAAGCAAATTAGAAAGAAAAAAAGAACGTTTTGACTCATAATATTTATCCATTATCCACTTATCCCCAAAAGCAATCATTTTTTTCAAAATGTGTTTACATATCCCTCTTCCACACTATGAAGTGTGAGACAAGAAAATAACATTCTAAAAAGTCGGGAAAAAATGTTCTACAGCAAAATTAAGAACTCACCGGATCGATCGTACCGTTCGGCAAAAGTGAGTAGAAAAGAAGGCCATCGCCTTTGCGGGGCTTCACTTTTAAGCCTACGCACTTGCGGAAATCATATTTACCATCCATATTCTGTCCATACTGTGTGTATATGAACAAAGTCACCACACTTTTCAATAACACAAACATTTGGAGGAAAAAAAATAACAAGTGTGGTTTTTACTATTATTATTATTAGAGTAAATTCTCAAAACGGTCTTTCATAACAAGGGAGTTTCCCAATATAGTCCTCTATTCCAAATTATTATTTTTATGGTCCCTATTCATTTGGAACTATTCCATAACTAGTCTTTTAGATGAAAGATTCCAAATATAGAGGACCACAAAGAGAATATTTTTTCCACATGAAGTACACACATGACTTATAATGGAATAGCTCTCACATAATAATTTGGAATAGAGGACTATATTGGAAAACCCCTTGTTATAAAGGGTTATTTAGAGAAATTACTCTTATTATTATTACCTCAAAAGGAAACATTGTTTCTCCGCCTTCCTCAACATTAGAAAGGTACAACAAGAACGAAGCAACCTGAAAAGGTCAATAAAAATTGCGTCTACTATGAAGGTATCAAATTTGTGTATCAAATTTTTCATCAAATCCCATTCTTAACTTTAACAAATTAATCCCACTTTGACCTAACCATGTCAAGGTTCTGGTCAAAGTATCTCCCATACCCTCCACCTCTCAATTGGATTTTAACCAAATCCCTGGTTATTGGCCCGAAATGTGGAACTCTTTTAAAAGTCAAGACCACACGGCAAAATACTAAAATTGGTACTCAAGCACTTAGTTTTAGTATGCAGCCACAGTTTAGGAAACAAATGTAAAACAAACATGCCAAAGACACTCACACACATGTCTATATATAATGATAAGTGTTAGGCACCGGAAAAGTAATCGGAGAAGAAAAGCTTCGTGTTGTGCATACCCTTTGGCTCTTCT
Organism: Cuscuta australis; assembly: GCA_003260385.1. Taxonomy (NCBI): domain Eukaryota; kingdom Viridiplantae; phylum Streptophyta; class Magnoliopsida; order Solanales; family Convolvulaceae; genus Cuscuta; species Cuscuta australis. The sequence continues at coordinate 493,995 of NQVE01000192.1, forward strand.
GTGGGCCATACTCAGAGGGACTGAATGCATCATAATGAGAATGATAGCTTTGGTCAACTTCATAGCGCAAGACATTAAACGCCTGAAACAAAGTGATTCCCGTTCGTACTGAAATCTATTATAAACATCTAGTAGTAAACAGATGCCACAAGCTTGCATCCACTGGTCTCTTTGCTCATAAGTCATTGCAATGAATTAAAATTCTCACAATGTTATTAGACGTTGGTAAGTTTTTACCTCTCCATGAGACCTCGGGATCATGGTCACCTTGGCAATTTTCTCCTCTATTAGATGCAAAGTTCTGGTTTTGTCTTCGGATGCACTTACAAACATGCCAGAACTGAAGGAAAATGAAAATATTATGCAAATGTGTTTGTGCCTTCGAATCATCACTAAAAAATCAAAGAACACCCCCAAGATCCATCACTTCGGTCAATCTTGAAAGGGAAAAAGAACTTGGCAAAATTTATAGTATTTTAGGATCATAATCTTCAAAATCTGTATCTATAGAAAACTTTACTTTGATCCAATGAACATAATTCACCTTGTCCTTATCCCCTTGGTACTGTCTAAGGTTTCTCCTTTACGAAGAGCTAAAGATGAAGGCTGAAGTTGTGCCTTTGCCATTTCAATAATACTTTCACATTGCTCTGCAGTTGCAAAATTGGGAAAGTATAATGCACGAGGATACCAGCTTAAAACCTACCAACGAAAGAAGAAAAAAATTGGAAGAAAGTAGCGTCAACCACGAATTTGGCATGAAAAAAGTTACTTCACGATGGATAGGCAATTCCATCTCATTTTGAATCTAACTACCTATCAATTGCTTGTGGAGGGTTATATTGGAGGGTACAATCAGAGACATTTGCAGAAAATGTACAATACATAAATTTTAAACTCACCAGGGTTATCATCGTTGTAAATTGTAATCATACATAGAATCACATTTTTTTCTTGTAAATAGTCACCATGCTGAATTATGGTTAAGCTGTGTGACAAATATTGGTGACTTTACAGTTGATAAAATACAGTTCCATACTTCAATAAGTATATTTTTAAGGTGGAAATTTTAAGCTTCTTTAGAAACAACATGGAAATATTAATGATGGACAAATAAGAGTATGAAAATATAAGGTATTGTGCTTGATCAACTACTCAATCAAATCGAATCTTTATGGCCACGTTTGACTCTCTCCGCGGAAATTACTTTCCATTGAATCACTTTCCACTCTCGAGTAGATTCTGTCAATCTGACTCCCACCTCCCAATGACTACTCAGTTTCATTGAATTGAGAAAGTAACTTTTTCTATCGTAGCAATGGCCTCCTAGAGTCGGGCAACACAGATCAAAATATTAATTCTACCCCTCTTTAATCCATCCTCTCTAATCTAACTGTGATTTGAACCATATAAATCTTGAATCTGTAAGACTAGCTTTCAAGAAAGCCAAAATCCACTAAACACTGCATGAAGAAGCTAACTTATCAATTATAACTGGCAGTCACCAGCTAGCTTAAAATGTGTTCAATCTATTAAAACAGTGCACAAAAAAAGATGCCCAAACACAGACCTGATAGGGGATCAGAGAAAGAGAATCCTCCCCAGTCTCTCCGTGGGGCAGCAAATCGAAACCCTCCACCGACTCCCCCAGCATCCTAGGCCTTCGCCTTAGAATTCCTTCATCCTTTTCAAGACAGACAAAAAAAAAGCTTCGATCATCGCATAAACACACAACAATCGACACATATAAAGGAATGAACCGAGCAGATACCTTGTGAGAGAAGAGGGTGGACCCGAAGAAACCGGCGAGGAAGAAGAAGAGGCACAAGAGGAAGACGAAGGGAAACCCTAGGCTCCGCCATCGGCCTCCTACTAATCTGCCTCTGTTCTTCATCTTCTTCCTCGAATCGATCGATCGAGAAATGCGGGAAGATGAAGAATTTCTGGAGTGTAAATACAGAAGAGAAGTAAAGAAATTAATGGGGTATTAGAGCTGAGAAGGGTGGGTGCTACTTTTGACTTTGAAGGCAGCGGAAATTCTTTCCAAGCTGGTGGTAGAGCGGAGGAACACGGTGGTTTCCGGCAGGAGGGAAAAAAACAACAAACAGTACAAAACAAAACAAAACAAAAATCAGGTTCTTAAAAACACTCCAGAAAAGAAAGCCCGAAATATTTGTAGCTCTCCCAATATGCTAGGTGAGTTCTCAAGACACTACTTCCTAATATAATACGGAGTATATGAGTTTTAGAATCTGAAAAATAAAATACCGAGTAGATTTAAAAGTTTGGAAGAAATAAATGAAAAAGTGTTTAGGATAAAAAAAATGAAATTAATGAGGTATATTCAATTCAGGCTCTCTCTAAATTCATTGATAGATTTTAATGCGAGTATATCTTACCATCAAGATTAGTCTAAATTTTAAAAAGTTCTTAGATTTGTTTTAAATGTTACAAAGTTCATAGATTTTGTTAACATCCATTTTAAATGCCCATTATAGAATAAAAGAAATGGTTGATTTACAAACAAAATGATCACAAGTTTCACAAACTTACTATTTGTAAATATCAATAAAAAAATAAGTTAGTCTAAAAATAAAGTAGTCTAAAAGAAATAAATTTAATGTTGGCTTATGATATAATGAATTAGCTATATTATATATAAAAAAATAATACAGTGTCGTCACTCACTTTTTTTACGCTAAAAACTATGGTATCGTGAGCTACCATTTTTACATTAGCATTTTCTAATATTAAACATTCTAGACTTCGAGCAATTCTTGAATGAGTGACTCTCTAGGAAGTTCAATTCTCTAGGCACGCATGAGTTAAGAAAAAAGTATGAAGAAAAGACTTGTACTGGTTTGTTTGACCAGTCTATAATCTTATATATATATATATATATATATATATATATATATATATATATATATATATATATATATATATATATATATATATATATATATATATATATATACTTTCGACCAGGGTAAAGGCGGGGTGTTACATTGTTATTCAAAATCTCTCATGTCTATTTGTAGAAAGTATAATATTAGAAAATGCTAATGTAAAAATAGTAGCTCACGATACCATAGTTTTTAGTGTAAAAATAGTGAGTCATGATATCATATAATTTTTCACTAATTCTTTATAATATAGCTAATTCATTATATCATAACTCAACATTAAATTTATTTCTTTCCATTAATCATTTTATTTCATACACTCTTTATCTGTCATTAGGTTAAGAAATGTATGAACAGATATTATATTCTAATAATCAATAACATTCAAAAAACTTAAACATAAATTTATCATTATTAAAATTTTAATTTTTCACATTTACATTAAGTTTTTATATAGAGGAGATATTTCAAATTAACTATTCATGTATATGGGCTTAATTATGGGGGTGTGTTTCTGTGCCGGTGTTTATTGATTTATTGCTGATAAATAGTTTTTAACTTATAAGCTGCTTATAATTCAAATATTCTTTTGTGTAAGTAAAAATAACTTAAATGATAGATAAATCATTGATAAATATTCATAAATGGTGAGGAACAATTTTGTAAATAATCTCGTCAAAACAGATAAACGAAAAAAGTAACTTAAAAATAAAGTAAACCCCTTAAATAGGAGTAAAACATGTGTTATATCCTCAAAGTAGGAGTTCAAACATAAAAAAACCCTAAATATGAGTAATTAGCAATTTTTTTTTGTTCTTGGCCACACAAATCAAATTAGACCTTTATGATGAAAAGTATGAGTGAGGGAACACCTTTCCGGCGATTGTTATTTGATTGAGCGAGGAGCATTACATGTGGGGTCAATATTGAACCTTCCGGATCCTACTTTATCCGATGCCCCAATCTAACGCAGCCTTTTCATTTCGGAGGCTTTACTTTTTATTGTTCGATGTATATTTTTTTTGGAGTGACTATATATAATATTTAAAGCAGTCATGAATATCCAAAATTATCTCTTGTCATCTCTGAACAAGCGTATTAGCCATCACACACTCCGAGAATCAAATTTGTAAATTTGTAATTAATTCACTATCAAATTACTTCTTTGTGTATTTCTTTCTTTTTGAAATTCTACACTAGCATATTTGTGCTTAGTCAGTGTCATGTTTGGCACTTTGCTTTCTTTTTTACCTTATATAGTGGCATATTTGTACTTATTCAGTATTATGGTTGGCATTATGGATTGTAATTGTTGGTATTATGGCTTCAATGATACTTTATATAAAGCGTATTCTTTACTGTAGCGATGGTGAGGGGGAAACAATAAAGGAAGCAACTTTGCTATTCCTTGTTGGGAAATTAAAAAAATCAAAAGAAATGATTTAAAAAATTCCGGGTGGGTTTTGGTTCAGACCAAGAAATTGGGCTAAAATATGAAGATTAAATAATTTATTTAATGGAAGGCGTTCGAAAAGAAGATATGATATTCTTGATGGATACTAGGGGAGGTCTTGTTAAGTTAATTACTCCTATTCAGGAGAGTTTAAGTTTTAACTCATATTTTGGCATATGGCATCTCTTTTACTCTTATTTTGGTTCATCTTCCTTAAAAATAAGTAGCTAAACCTACTTATTTTTTCTAATTTACAAGCAACTTATAAGCACACAGAAATATATCATTAGTTGACTTATAACTTAAAAATTGCATATAAACAATTTTGACTGACTTATAAACACAAAAACATTCACTATTTCTTTCTCTGGAAATTCAAGTCAAACTCCATAATAACTTTTTTATTTGAAAACTATAAGAGGAATGTTAGACAGATTTTGTTTGTTGAGATGCATAAAATGACAAAAATTGTCTCATTCGTCTACATCGTCAAACTTTATTCATTTTTTGTGTGTTTCTCATTTGATAAAATAATATAATAAAATAATATAGTCATTCCATCTCTAATTTTGCAGACCTTTTTTATTTAATTTTGAAATATATACGAAGTACTTTTTATTTTTTATCTAATACTTTTAATTTATTAATTTCATACCAATTAATCATGTAAAATGAATTAAAATAATTCCAATTAAACACCGGCAAAAAAATTTGTAAATGGAGGGATAAAGTTTTAAAAACACTTTTGTAAGGCAAATGGAGCAAAAGTAAAATTAATTAAAAATTGGTTCTTTAGGGCTTAAACTCTTAACTTTCTGTTTCTTCCAATTTCTTCCAGTTTCTTAAGTTTTTTCTAGTTTTAGTTCTTTACAGTTTCTTCAAGTTCATTCTAATTTTTTCTAACTATTTCTACTCCCCAATCAATTGTTCTAAAAATGATATGTTTTTAATGTGATTGTTAATATTATTATTACAACTATTATGTTCGTAACTAAAATTATATATCTAGCACTGCTTTGATATTTTTGACATCAATAAGAGTATCTAGAGTGACATTATCATTAAAACACTCATTCTACCCTTTTTATTAATTCCTAAGATTATATTAATTTGGATTACCACATTGTTTTCTCTTTTCGCCACACTACCTCCCTTGCCGCCACCACAACCTCCCCCCCCCCCCCCCCGCCACACTGCATGCCTCCCCCACCACCACCGTCACCACACTGCCCCAACCACCACCACACGCCGCCACACTACACAGCCTTCACACTATCTCCTACGCTGTTACACTGCCACTTCCCGTCTCCACACTGTCACAATTGCCACCATCACCACCACACTACCACCACCAATGCAACCCCCGCTACATTGCCACCATCAACATGCCCGCTGCAATCACACTATTATGAACAACATTAGCATCCTTGCTGCACTACAATCTTTCACCACCACACTTTCTCCCCCACCGCACTGTCTCCCTGCCGCCACACTATCATCATCACCGCCACCACTACCATCATCATCACCACCACCACACTGCCACCCCCACCATACTTCCAATCCTACCACCTCATAGCCACTATTCTGACAAATTGTCATTTCCATTATCAAACTACTGTCATGATCACCACCACCTCAGTCACCACCTGAGTCGATTGGTAACACCAACATCACCATCGATAGTCTTCGAGGTAATCTTAAAATTTATGAATCCACTATTCTTAAACTTTCTCTTGACAAGAGTCCTGGTCTCGCTCTCAAAGCCTCATCCTCAAAAAGGGTAGAGGTAAGTGACTCCGATAGCGGTGACGATAAATGATTCGAGAAGTTCATATAACTTGATAAGTAAGTGACTCCGATAGCGGTTCATATAACATTCTCGAGAAGTTTCAAGAGTTTTTTTAGGAAGAACTTGGGTCTCAAGATTGTAAAAGAACAGGAAATTCGTTCCAATGTGCTTTGGTTGTGGAGAACTTGGCCACATAAAGCCATATTGCCCAAAACGCAAGGAGAAGAAGAAGAAGTTTTTTGGCCCAACCTAGGTATATGCATAATCCAAACGTAGTTTTCCATTACTGCTCTAAGATAGGACACATAGCACCCGTTTGTTTTACCAAACACAAAGATTTGTTTTATAGCTATTATTATTATTTGCCTAACCCTCAAGGACTCAAAAGTCTTTAGGTATCTAAAAATTATTTTTAGATGCATATGTAGGTATGTTTGAAGACTACATTTTTGTAGTGGATGCTCCAAGCACGAAACGTAATAAATTGCACCAAGAGGAGTTTGGGGGGAATTGTTTTTGCTATAAACACGGTATCAGTTTCAGGGGGAACATACAACAATGATGTTTTGTATTAAACATCAATGCTTAGGGAGTACACTTTTTAAACTTTATTTAGTGCTTTTTGCTAATGCCAAAAGAGGGAAAATGTTTGGGTACATGCAACAAAAGAGGGGGATCTTATTTTCAAAGACGTAGGGGGAATTACCGTTACCCTCTCTTTGAAAACCCAACTTGGCCTGCATATCCCCGCCTTGGTTTGTCATTATCAAAAAGAGAGAAATTGTTAGAAAGCATTTTCATATTGATGTTTTGTTAATGACAATGCTTGTTTCCGTTTAAGTTTTAATATTGACAAATTGTCGGGAACATGGTACAAAATGAAAAGATTCAAAGTCATAGCAAAAGCTCTTTGAAGGAACAAAAGGCACAAGAGAGGCATTGACGTTTCTAAAAACGACGACATTGGCGTTTTCAAGATGTTGTCTAAATACTTAGATTTTTATTGTAACAAGCTCATTCAACTTCTCTAAGTCATGGCTCAAAACAAAATATTTTTTTCATGCATCAAATAAGTATTTTCATAAATTGTTTTGAAGTTTCTAAAACTCATAGTTCTTGCCCAACCAGAGTAAAATCGGTGTGCCTTCTCCTTACTCTTTATTTAAGCATTTAAATTTTTTATTCCGCGAAAATTTATAAACATTCTCGTGCCTCACTATTCACCCATTCTAGTGAAGGAAACTTATTCTAACAATTGGTATGAGAGCAATTATTCTAACATAAACCCCCCAAACCAGTGACGTCTTTTCTATTCACAAAAATTTCATATACTTGATCAAAAATCAAACAAACTCATTCATCATGCCCAATTTCTCCATAAAAAACTTTCTCTAACAAATCAAAAAGTTTCTCCATGGCAGAGTTCATCATCATAACAAATTGTGTATCCTTTTTTTTTGCAACACCAATCCCAATTTGAGAAAAATGATGGAGGAACCAATTTTTTTTATTTCCTCTGATGACTCCTTGATTTGCGGCTCTTTTTTTTATAAATGACTTTGGATCTGTTATGGCATATAAAAACTTGGGGGAAATACCTTGTGTGACAAATCAATTAAGAATCCTTCCTGTTTGTGTCTTCCCGCAGTGATGAATTGCTACAACTCATCCAGTTGTTCCAGGAAAAAAAATCGGTACAATTTCTCTTCTTCTAATCACAAAAATCAGATCCGGAATGGAATCTGCGGCAGTTTTTGTTGTTGTTGTTGTTGTATTTTATTTTATTTTTTTGGAATACAATTTCTCTTCTGCACAATTGTTGTTCTGAACGACTCAAGGCAATTTGGATGCTGCAAAGTCTGGTAAGTTAACCAAAGCAAAAGACTCTCTGCAATTTGGATTCTCAATCTTGGCTTTGAAAAGTGAAAACAAGCCGCTGTAATTGAAGAGCAACAATCGTGCCACAAAAAAATCACCCCTAAAAAAGCCCCAACCAATTCAATGTTGCACAAAAAATCAAATACCCCTGCAGATCTTCGGAAAACCTCTACGACACAAGAATCAGGCGACGGCAAAGGCAATTTTTGGACTGGCAGCAAGAGGCAGAGGTGTTGCGATCTGAGATTTTTTTTGGTTTTTTTGGTGAGTTTCTCAACGAGAGCACCAATTGATGCGAATATCGTATCAGATAGGGAAGAACTTCAAGCTCCAAGAAGATGAGGTAGAGAAAGATGGAAAACTTCGAACGTTTCCAGACTACAAGAGAATAGAAAAGGAGATTAGGGTGTTGGTATTTCTTTATTGATTGATTTGTAATGATAAAAGGGTTATAATATATAGAGATGGAGGAACACTCTATTGACCTAATGGGCTCGGGCCCATACTAAATCCAAACATAATAACTACTTCCTCCGTCCCATTTGAAACTTCTCGTTTTGACTTGGCACGAGTTTTAATGTAAGATAAAAAATACTTTGACTTTCCCAATTTGCCCTTTCAACTTTTTGTCTGTTCCTTCTTCTTCCATCTCACCCTCAGTCCATTTTCGATCCCCTACCTTTTTCTTTGTCGAAAATGTGTCCACTCCTCAACCCCCCTTCAGTTTCAACCCCTTCTAACAACCGAGAAAAGCCACACAAATGAAACCAAGAATCGAACAAAGAAGAGATGAAGAGAATAAAAAAACGGCGATGAAGGAGGCTTGAAGATCTAAAAGCTTTATTGACAAGTTGTAATCCCCAACAATGAAGCTTGGTTTTAAATTTAAAATCCCAATGACCCAATCGCATGAAACAAAAAAAATACCAAGCTAAGGGCGACAGAGAATTTAGATCTGGAGATGAAGTTAGTTTGGTGTTTAATTGAAAAGAACGGGAATAGCAATTTGGTTTTAAATTTAGAAATAAGATCTGAAACCAAATCTGAGAATAAGAAGAATTAAGAGCTCAACAAGATATGAAGCTTCTCTAATGCCATTCGTCGTCGTACTTTGAGGCAGGGATTCGCCACCGCCTTTCGCTGCTGCCATTCATTGTCGCCCTTCATTGCTGTCATTTTTCGCAAGGACGATGATTAAGGAAGGGGGATGAAACGAAAAAAAGAAGACTATCCATGGAGAAGAAACTAAAGGAGGTGGGGGAAAGAAAGAAGAAAGTGATGAAGAAGAAAGTGGGTGGAGACAGAGGAAAGAAACTGACGAAGAAAAAAGTGGGGGGTGGGTGGAGGTGGAGATAGAGGAAAGGAGGACAAAGAAAGAAGTGGATGGCAAAATAGTCTTTTTAAAATAATTTGTTTGCCAAATAAGGAAACAGGAAGAAACAAGTGGGACTGCCCAAAAAGGAAAGTGAGAAGAAAGATATGGGAAGGAAGGAGTATATAATATCAATAAATAACTAATTAAATAATGTATTTCTTCGTCCGTATCACTTTGTCAATGATCTTGAACTCGGACTTGGTCACCCTCCCGTGTGTGGTTCGAACTCCACTAGGAATTATAAAGTCGGCCTCTGAAAATGCCGCGCATTCGGCCGTATACGTGCACTCGGCCAAATAAGATTTTGACTTGGATGCATGAGAGGGAGAGGGTGATAGGCTACCTCGGACTCCCACTGAGATTACCGTACTCCTAACACTGTTCTCGAATCAGTGGACCCTCCGTCCATATACTTGCTTGTGTATAAATTCCGATGGAGATGTAACAAAATTGTACAGAAGATGAATTGACCATAGGCCCCCCTCACTCGTCTAAACTTTGAATCTGGTCCCTTTGTATCTAGGTGAGCATGATAATGGTACCACTTGAATGATTTCTCTTACTTATTGGCCATTAATTTGTGTGTGTCTGCTTATGTGTGTGTATAGGCCAAATAGCGTCAGTACCCCCGTGGTTTGCAAAATAGGCAGAAATACCCTTCTGTTTTCAAAACTTATTTCTAAAGTCCTTGTGGTTTCAAAAGGTTGCACCTGTGCCCCCTCTGATCATTTTTCCGGCGAAGAAGGGGGCATTCATGCATATTTTCTAAACCATGTGGGGTACCAGTGCTGATTTTTTATTTCTCTCTTTTTTCCCATTTTTCCCCTTTATTTGTTTCATTTATTAATAAAGGTTATTTTACAATTACTTTTATAATGTTCTTAAAATTTAAAGTTATTTTTCTTTGAAAAAATTAACATATAATGCATCGGCACGTCTCCAATTAAGAATTTTTGTTTTTTCTGAAAAAAGGTAATTTTTTAAAACTTCTAAAAAATGGTGAATAAAATAAGAAACAAAATAATACAAAAATAAAAATGATTGTCCTTTTTGGACATCTCAATTTTAAGGATATTTTTAGGCGTGTTCCAAAATTGTTTTTTGTAGAAGACTCTTTTTTTCGTATTTTAATTTTTTCATTTCGTTTTTCCATATTTTTGTTTTGGGTTTTCTTTTTGAACTCTCCAAAAAATTAATCTATGTAAGAAAAAGCGAAAATGTTTAATTTGAGATAGATGTAATGTATGTTAATTTTTTTTATTAGTTCAAACACAAAGAATTTTAAAAAATTTTAAAACATTATAAAAAATTGAAAAGAAATTTAAAAAAAATCTAGGAAAAGGAAAAAGAAGGAAAAACACAAATAATAAACGAAAAATAAAAAATGAGCACGAGTGCCCCATATGGTTTAGAAATTATGCGCCAATACCCCTCTTCGCCGGAAAATGGCCGGAAAATGATCAGAGGGGGTGTGGGTGCAACGTTTTGAAACGACAGAAACTTTAGATATAAGTTCTGAAAACAGATGGGGTACTGGTGCCAATTTTCCATACCACAGGGGCACCGGAGCTATTAGGCCATATATGTATGTGTGTGTGTATATATGTATATATATATATATATATATATATATATATATATATATATATATATATATATATATATATATTAATGTCAAGCGTCGAGTCTTTAGAGGTTAGAATCTCTTTTTTATAAGAAAAGAATTTGAAGATGAATTTCGATCTATTTATATTAAAGAGGTTGGAATCCATTAAAATCCGGCCATGACTAATGAAAATCTTCGAAAATCCAAAAAATATTCAATCCACTAAGGTTTGTAAAGGATATTTCTAAATCATAATTGTATTCTCCAAGATTTTAAAAGTTTGTTTTATAATTTCCCAATTGATCGATTATCCAATTGCTCGTATCATAAATAAAAAAAAATCAATGTGTTTGATGAATGCGTTTACAAACAAGGAAAATATTGTGAATCATATTCGGAGATTTGTTTTCCTAAAAAGTATAGAAATATAAACTTCGTTTCTTTTAAACAGCTCAATTAAAAAGGGAATTATATATTTTTGTTACCAAATGTGAACCATGAATAAAATCAAGGAATCGATCTCTAAAACAAAAGAGGAAAGAACTGTGTTTATTTAAAGAGATGCATACCAGCATACACAAATGTATATATAACATGTGTTTTCATTGAATAATATATATAATCGTTCGTCCATATAATATATATATATATATATAGAGAGAGAGAAGAAAAGAATAATATAAATCAAGCTAATTGATTAAGGGCTACTGGACGAAACAAAACAAACATGGGGGACGACATCGTAGTCCATCTGGTGGTATTCGTGGTTCTGATATTGTTCATCGCCATGCTCAAGTCGTTTATTTTCCAAGTGACCGATTTCCGGCTGGTGGTGGCCTTCGTCTCCATCCTCGCTCTCATCCCCGTCTTCATGTTCACTGCCATGAAGAAGCCGCAGCAGTGATTTGGAATTAGCGTTAGCTATCAATCTGTATTCATCTAGCAGTATACGATAAGATGAAGATTAATTAGTAAGTAGATTCAATTCAGATCCATTATCTGTTTCCCTAGTTAGTTAGTTTATTGATAGCTACTTCTTGGATTTTACCTAGTGGGATGTTTTAATTTAAAATATTGTACTCCATCTATCCCATTGTTTTTGTAGTGTATTCTTTTAACGTTTTTTTTCTTCCTTCATACTTCCCTTAAACTGTTTCTCTTGTGTTTTTTCTCTTTTGTTTTTTCTTGTCCCAAACTACTTGTCTTATCTATTATTGTAAAAAACTACTTTACTCTGACTAATTCTTATCTTACATATTACATCATATCTTTTTTACTAATAATCTATCTATCATATTGTAATTATACTCATCACATCAAGGATATTTTTGGAAAATCGACACAAAAATATTCCTACCTTAAATTTTCAAAAAGTTAATAAGGAAAGAACTTTAAAGGACGGAGGGAGTATCATATTTCGTTTAATTCGTGTGATAATTCAGAACAAGTTATCTTACCTTTTTAACATCAATATGATTTACAATCAATATTAATTACTCCAGTGTCCTAAAACCTGTTGAATAATACAGCGGGAAAAATAAAATAAAATAAAATAATCTGAACTTATAAAACGTTCGGATTTTACAACGGAAAAATAAAAGAAGAGAAAAGTGGAGTCTTCGGATGCTCGGACAGAATGAAGGAACACGAACGGACAACGAAGTGCTGCGTCGCCGGAGCAGTTTCTCAAAGTGAAGGCAAGGAAAGCGGAGTCGTCGGAGCTTTCCTTAAGGTAGTATTGCCCGCCTCCCGCACTGGCAAACGTGGGCAATCTCCTCCCAAGATAAAACCGCTTCGTGCAAGGCCTAGAGCGGTAGAACCGTGCACCGACGAACAAGAAGGATGGGTGTTACTGCCGGAGAAGATGATCGGAGTTGGGGAGTTATCGGAACTTTTGGAATGCAGAGACAGAGAGAGAGAGATTTCAAGTGAGTTCATTCTCCCTGCAACCAACCCCTCCCTTTATAGGAGGGGAGTTGGCTCTTCGCTTGGACTGGACGGAAATTACGAAGGGACGCAGCACCCTCTTCGCCTCCTTTGTGCATGCATGCTTTTGGACGGCACTTCGTTAATCACGAAGTGTCCACGCGTGTTCAATTCAGTCTCGTAAAATTTTAGCCACGCCCCGCCGCAGACGCGGGCACGCCTCGCCCCGCCCTGACCCGCGCGCGCGCATGTCGTGTCGTGTCGTGACGTGCCGAGCCGGACGGACGGCGGCGGCGGCAGCGCGCGAGGAGTGCTCTTCTTATTCCTTTAGCATTCAACTTTGAGAATTAATTTCTCATTCACCCGAGCACCGTTTGTGGCGTGTAATACGTCAAGACGTTCGTCTTACTTACGAGATTAAACGTCCATAATTATTTCGGAAAATAATTTTGTGGATCCTACCGAATATATGTTCGAAAAATTGTCCAATTACTTAAAATTTCCAACAAAACCTACTCCTCATTGTGTTTTAAGATGTTTGATGAAAGTTATTTTCATTTTAATTTATTTGAAAATTGGTGTGAGATTTTAAAAATGAAATTTATATACGGAGTATTTAAAATTATATCTAAGGTCTACGAAACTAGAAGTGACAAAATTACATTCTTTATGAAACAAATAACGAAAAGAAACTAACAAAGCGGATATGTGAATAGCGAACGAAAAAATTAGTTTTAAGGGGGAGGGAATATACTTTTATATTCCTCTCCCTCTCTAAAAGAATATCATGGGTTGTCATTCACGGACTTTAAGAGTTTTTATCTTCATCTTCATCCTCCCACATACCTCTATTTTTAACTACTACGGAGTAATATTTTCACTCGCAACACACACGAAGTGAAACGAAATCTGTTTCGATTATGCAATTATTTCTTTGCTACAATATGATTAAAAAAATTGAATAAAATATACAATAATCTAACTCTCTCCTTACCACTAGAAGAATTCAACATACTAATTTTGTCAGTCTCAAAAAAGGTTTTTTTTTCCTACTTTCCGAAAAGGTTTTATTGTGACTCGTATAGTTTTTTATCTCCACTGCATTAGTTTTAATCATACAATTTTACATTTTTCTTAATCACTTTATCAAGTCAAATGTGAAACACAATATATGATTAGACTTGTTTGTTAGATTTGTTCTATTTTGGGACTCTCTTGATTGGCACACATTGAGCGCACTCAATATGTGCCAAAATCATTGAGAACCTAGAATATATTTTCCTCCCACCAAGTAATAGCATTGTTACAATGCGTGATGGTGTAAATTATCGACTGGCACATCGTTTTAGCCGGGCAAAAATGATAAACTAGTCTAAAAAATACACCAAAGTATAAACACGGAGATTTTGATGTGAAAACTCAAATCGGAAGAAAACAACCGGCTTTTTTGGCGGTACCTTGCCAACGATGAATTTTTATAAATATCGGAAGGTTGTACACGGTTGGCTCAGAATCCATTAATGGAAGCTTAAAGGCTTCTTGAAGAATGAAAATACAAGAATTCTTAGAGAGAGAGAGAAATGGAGTGGGCAGGGGAGAGTGTACAATTGGTCTCCTCTTGGTGAAGTAATGCTTCTTTTATAGGAGTAGCAGGAGCATCGACGAGAGGAATATTCTCTTATTCTCTCATTTTATTAAACTGACTCAGTTTGACTATTTTTCGTAAATAATTAGAAAATGTAGATCGAGCCACGTATTATTTTCCATCAATGCCAATAGATGCAACATTTGAAACAATTCTATCTTTCAATTTAAGAGCTACAATGATTTCAAAAAGAATGTTTTTTTCAATTCCATCATAGTAATACACAAAATAAAAATCTCATCTCGTTGTTGTCAAAACTTTCATTATCTTGTTACTATATTTTCCTTCAATCATAATTCATACTCCCTCCGTCCCATAAAACTTTTCTCCTTTCTTTTTTCATTCACTTCTCATTTCTATTAAAAAGTCACTTTTACCCCTTATTTTTTCATATCCTATATATCACATCATACCTTTTACTAATAATCTACCTATCAAATTCTACTTTTACACATCACATTAAAGGACATTTTTGGAAATTCAATATCAAAATACACTCCCCTTAAATCTATTCAAAAAGCAAAGCATCCCAAGTTTTATGTGACGGAGGGAGTATTAAATAAATTGCCCATGATCCGATGACAACTTCTCTTTCTCATACTCAATAGTCAGCCCTTGACCAAGAAATTAGTTTAAAATATATTAAAATGTCTGTCAATTGGAAATGACATGTCACTAACTTTTTTGAAAAAACTTCTATTTGAATTAAATAATTTCTAGATGTCAAACAAATTCTTTAGCTCTCTGTGAAGATAGCAAACTTTGAAAAAAAACATGCTAGTATTCTTTAACATGTAACTAAATAATTTATTTCCAATTTACTTCCTGAATCTTAATTACATTATGTATTTCATTTGTATCAATATCTAAACAAAACTTACGGAGTAATTGACTAAAAGAAAATACCTAGTTTGCGCAATATTCTTTCAGCCAAATAAAATCTCATGAAGCAAGAGTCCATATAAGTAATGTTATAGTGAACAAGCTCCAAGTCTTTATCTCATCAGCCAAAAGAATGCTTTTTCAATTCCATCAAAATAATACACAAAATAAAAATCTCATCTTGTTGTTGTCAAAACTTTCATTATCTTGTTAGTATATTTTCCTCCAATCAGCCTATTAGATAAAAATTGCCCATGATCGGATGACAACTTCTCTTTCTCATAATCAATAGTCAGCCCTCAACCAAGAAAGTACTTTAAAATATATTAAAATGTCTGTCAATTGGAAATGACATGTCACTCAAATTTTTTGAAAAAACTTTCTTGATCTCAATTAAATACAAACTCTTTAGCTCTTTGTGAAGATAGCAAACTTTGAAGAAAAAAACAAACTGCTAGTATTCGTTAACATGTTACTAAATAATTTATTTCCAATTTACTTCCTGAATTTTTACAATATTAAGTATTTCATTTGTATCAATATCTAAACAAAAAAAATTACGGAGTAATTCGCTAAAAGAAAATACCTCGTTTGCGCAATATTCTTTCAGCCAAATAAAATCTCATCCAGCAAGAGTCCATATAAGTAATGTTATAGTGAACAAGCTCCAAGTCTTTATTGCTTCTTATGTAGAAGAGATGAGTTATAATTTGAAAATAACACCAACATTACACATTTTTATAACGCGCCTTTTTTTCAAAATAGAAAGATTTTTACGGACGGAGGAAAAAAAATTACTCCCATGACAAAATCATCTTCTGACTTTTTTTTGGATGTCCCACAATAATCTGCTCATTCCTTGTAAGGATAGAAATATGTGGTTCACATTCTCTCTCTCCTCAAAAAACTTTTACCATAATTCCTTAATTCCGTATCATTTTCATGAGAAGTTAATTTTGGGATGGAAGGAGTAATACTTGCAGTTTTATTGCATAACATACCATGTTTGTAGACCCATGGCACTTCAGTGACAACTCTTTCCTTCTCCAAATTCCAATCTTCAACAACTATAAAACCCAATATTATCCCGACTCCATTGGGTTTAGGGGTCAAGATGAATGTAGCTTACCCCTGTACAACAACAACAACAACAACCCAGTTAAATCCCAAAAGAGTAGGGTCTGGGGAGGGTGTGTGTACGCAGACCTTGCCCCTACTCGAAAGTAGAGAGGCTGTTTCCAAAGAGATCCCCGCCTCAACGTCGAAAGTTGCATTGCTTGACTAACTGCTACTTCATTAATTAAAGAAGCGCAGACAGTTTAGAGATCCATTTTGATTTATTCCATCACATCCCAAAGCCAAAAAATGGTGAAATTTTGGCTCCATCGGAGATGATGGAACGTGTAGCTTACCCCTGTAAAAACATAAATGTTGTTTCTGTTAGACCCTTGAAGCATTGCTCCATATACTACCCAAAAGGCTAGAACTTCATTGAAATTTTGAAAGAAACAACAAATTTAATGTGTCGTTTTGATTTAGACCATAACTTACCTGAACTTAAAACGTTATCAATAATAACTCTTGTAACTCCATTGGCAATGGACACTCAAATTTGAACCTTCATTTGTCTAAAATATCTGAAATTCCTTTTTCATGGACGGCACAAAAAGGTTCATCATGAGCAAAAGGTTCGCAGCAAACCTAAAAGAACAACTGCATTCTTATAGATCCATGCTATGGGAACACAATACAATTCGATCACGCCGTTGCACCGTACCTCAATTTTGGCAGAGATGAATCATGGTAGGCAATGCTTGGTGTGAGATTCAAAGCTAACCATTGTAGGCATTGGTAGGGATAGCAGCTGCGCCTTCTTCCAGTACAGGCATGGAGTCATTATCAACTTTTTGCGTCGTTGAAGTAATTTTCAACTTCAATTCAGGTCAATGATGAGGAATCTCTCTGGTTTAAAGATTTTGTTTTATGCTAGTATAAACCGAGTATCTCACGCCCTTAACACACGAGTCTTACACCAACGGACAACTCTAAGCATTTGACTTGCAACAATATCCTTAATACTTCGCCTCCTTAATCTTGCATCTTCAATATCTAGAGTTCTATAAGCAAGTGCAAGCAAATACATTGCTGGGTGGAGTTTCCTGCACACAGATTCATAGACCATGAATAGACACTTGCAAAGGTTTGTGGATAGGATCTCCTTTTTGTTGATTACACATAAAGTAGATGGTACATAACTGAAATGAATCGACCACAGCTTACTTTAAGAGACTGTCAGAACTCAGAAACTCGGAAACTGCCAAAGAAATAAACAGAAAATAGAGAGAAAATTTCAAACTAAAAAAAAGTGATGGATAATTGTTCAAACTCTGTTATGTATCAATTTCTGCTGTATAAAGATTAAGAATTATGGGATTCTAGATCCAGTCCAAATCACAGCAAGGCGTTCTGATCCCTTGTGCCTGCCCAGGCCCGGGGCGCAGTGTAGGTCGGTTTCGAGCACATCAATCTCGGCCAAACATTGAGCATTTGTGCCGAGATTGTTGAAGGACCTGGGTCGACCTGCAGCCTGTCCCACCATCTCAACCTCTCCGAGGATGAGATTCGGATTGTGTTGGGAGGTGCACATTGGATTTGACTTTAGCCACTGATAATGGCTGATCAGCCTTCTCTCCTTCTCTGTCTCTCTCTCTCCCCCCCCCCTCTCTCTCTCACAAGCCTTTCAGCTCAGCCATCTCTCCTTGAGATCGGCTTGGACCAACAAAGAAAACTAGATACAATGCATGTAAAAAAACTACGGAGTAACAGGTTTAACCATATTTGATTTTCTTCGGTATTTTACAAGGTAAAGCCAACCAAATTAAACCATTTAGCATTTTTTCCCTTTCACTTCCGTTTTCCGAGTTCCAAATATAGCCTAAACAGATAGTATTATGTGAGAAAAAAATTGAGGATTTGACATGACAAGTTCGTAGATTCCATCATATAAACAACCAACTATGGAATAGACACTCCATACATATGCAAGTTTATGCAAATGAGATGAAAATTATACACACGACTCTTACTTGTCAAAATGGAAGTTTGCATCTAACCCGTCCCAATGTCTCTGGGAGGGGACGGTTCGGCCTTTCTTATCCCGACCAAATGTCTCTACATACCAACCTCCAATATCGTGCATCCCACAGCGAGGCTCAAACAACCAAAATCTGTCGAAGAAAAAGGTTGCAATTTTGACTTCAATAAGTAAACTTCAAAGTGAAAGGCTGTATGTAGTAACACTTGCATAAAGTTTCAACACATTTCAACTGCGTAAACATTTACATAAATTTATATCAACTCTAGATGTGATACACCTACTTAATCTAGATCCTGTGTTATGAAATTAATTGTAAACCATTCTAACAATGAGTCGTACCCAACCCACTTTTTTTGGCCATTATTGTAATCTCCTTCTTCATGCAATTTACTAACCAGCATTAAATTCAATGGAAAAAAAATGAGAATGCAAACTTTGAAGTCACCACCCTTTTAGCTTTCTGTTCTATCTACATAAGGTGATGCATTCACCAAAAAGAAGCATGGCTAAATGAGCATAATCAACTAATGTTAATGGGCATAGTTCCAGTCACTACTTGGAAAAATACATTAAATACTGTCTGAGCAGTTACGATTTAAAAGGGATATTTTGTTGTTTTACTTGCTGGGAGGCAAGCGAGCTCTACTGCATCTGCATTCGCAAACAGACACTTCGTCTCCTATATGGTACCAATGCATGTGTTTCACCTGAAATAAAGTTATGTTATACTACACAGCTTCTGCAAATTAGAAAAATAGATATCATAATTAAACTAACCAACAATGTCCTATGCTTCATAATCACGTGAGTTTGTACACCATTATGGTCATAGACATCACATGATCCTTCCTCGGGACCCGTCCCCATTCCATTTATTGTTCCTAACAGTATCCTGGGCAGCCTTTGGCTACATGTTGCATGTTCAGGGGGAATAAGATAAACATGTATGACATCCTCAGTATCCTCATTTTGTGACTGATTAGTATTACGGTTTGGTCGAACCCTACTTGCCATAGCAACAAGCCTTCCACATATGTGTAATTCTAAATCCTTATAGGTATCTGATTCAAAACGACCACCATGTCTAGTTTGTTGCTGACATGGTCCATTTGGAGCTACAGTCAAATCCACTTCTCCGCTGGTACTGTTAATAGAACAGAGGGGGCCATTTTCAAAAGATGATATTTTTCCGGTGTTGGCAACAAGTACCATCCCAAAGAGGTCACGTCCTGAGACTAAGTGGAGAATATCTGTTGTATAAGGTACAGACCTCTCTTCAGCTTCAAAACACTCAGGAAGCAAATCAACCGAATCAATCTCAGGGCCATAAAATGCAGCGTGTATAGCTGAGCGGAAATCCCTTTCCAAATCGTCAAAATATCCTGAACCAACCACCTCTCTTTTATTTGACACTATATCCTTGATCGCAAATCTATACCATTTCAACCATTCAACAACTTCCATTTCTCTATCCATAAGCTTGTTAGATTCATACTTGTAGATAACTGAACCTTGCCTTTGCCTCACGTGCTTGTGAACGAACGTTCTTTGAGATACGATATACTGATCATAATGTGCCCTTCTCTCAGGATCAGATAATATCTGCACTCCATTTGATAATCGTGTCAATACTCCACACCTCCAGAATATAACATCTTACCACCACTCATTTTGATTTAAACATTGCCTAATAAGTTAAAGTTGGGATTAATAACATCATATGACCCTGATGCAGGTATATATTGCTCAAAAAATTACTCTAATACTTCTGGAGACAGACGAATTGAAAACAGCCCAAACAGCTCATTATTCTATGTACAGCTCAAACTGACAATTTATCACAGGTTCCAGTATACCACCATATCAAATAAGGAAAATCGAATAACAAATCATCATTCAGTTCCAATTAATCAAAAGACAAGAGGTACGTCTAATACTAAGTCATCTAACCTCATAGGCAGCTAGAATGTCAACGAATCGTTTGGAAGCCGATGAATCTAACCGTGTCTGAGCTAGATCAGGATGCGTCTCCTTAGCCAATTTACGGAAGGAAGCTTTGATTTCTGAGAACGAACTGGTCTCTGAGACACCTAAGAGCTCGTAAGCGTTAGGTCCTGTGAACTCCGATGGGGCCTTAGTACTTACCTGCCGTTTTCCGTTAAAACTGGGGCGGAAGACACAAGGTAAACATGACAGGTGATCTGCACTAGCTGGAATTGAAGGAACGGGACGGAAATAACGGCTTAGACGGCGGACTGCGGTGTATCCGGCGAACGACGCCATGGCAAGTGATATTGCTAGCTAGAAGGCTAGTCCCAAATCAAACCTGAACGGCCTATAACAGCAACAAATTTGATGGCAAGAAATCTAACAGCAAGCAAATCATTCAATCTATGGAATGTCCAGGCGGGTGTCAGGTGCCCTATTCTTAAAATTCAAGATTCCTACCAGCTTAACCCACCCCCATAACACCCCCCACCCAGCCCCCAACTCGAACACACCCACAATCCCTTCAATTGCACCTCACAAGTTGATTTTGGCTTTAGAGTCAAATTTTGATTCCAAAATCAAAATCAACTTGTGGAGTGCAATTGAAGCGGGTGGGGGTATACCAAGGGGTTAGAAGGGTAGGAACCGTCAATTTTACAAATGGGACATCGGAGCACCCCCGGGTCATCCACATTACCGGAATACCGGGCAATGTCATGAGATCCTTGGCGATCTATATTTTACCACATTAAAATTTGGTGCAAAGTGCATTTTCTTCTCAAAATTTCATCACTTATAAATTCTAGATTTAAGCGTTTGACTTGGAACAATTCTAAAATGGGTGATCCACTAGAAAGTTTCTTAGGCACACACGAGCGAGGACAAAGCGTGCGGGAAAGATTTGTGCTGGTTTGTACGGCCTGTCCACAACCTTATGAGCGGATGCATACGGCCAGGGTGGGGGCAGAGTGTTACAAAATGGTATCACAGTAACCCTGCAATGGGCCAACGAGCTTGTTCACATAGCGGGGAAGAAGTAGATAATGTTTGGAAAAAAAAGTTTGCAATTGCATTTCTAAATGGGGGTGAATGTAATATCTCAATTTGAAAATAAAAGGATACGAACAAGGTGCATCTTCTTTTCGAAAACTCATCATTTAGAAATTCCAAAATTAAATGTGTTTGACTTGGAACAATTCTAGGATAGGTGACCCCTGGGAAGTTCCTTAGCAACTCCAACAATTTCTATTCCATTTTCTATTTTAGTAACAAAATTTTAAGAAATGTGGTATTATACCCTCACTTTTTAATAAGATTATTTATTTCATTCCATCATTAAGAGCAAACACGGGTTCTTTTTACATTTTTTTAATTTTTCTGAATCTTTATGTCACTTCAAACTAGGAAAGAAATATTCGAATAGAGAAAGAGTTATGCCGTGCTTCTCATTATTATGAAATACTTATACAGTTATACACAGAGTTGTATATCTTTAACAAAGGGGCCGGTTCTCATGACATTAGTTTCCAATGTCATGGGATGACCCAAGGGTGCTCCGATGTCTCGTTCGTAAAATTAACGGTTCTTACCCCATTAACCCCCGTTAACCCCTCCACCCTGCCCCGACCCGAACACACCCCCCACCCCCTTCAGTTGCACTTCAAGTTAATTTTGACTTTGGAGTCAAATTTTGACTCCAAGTCAAAATTAACTTGAAGTGCAATTGAAGATGGAGGGGGATGTGTCCGGGTCGGGCAGGGTGGTGAGTTTATCGGGAGTTAGGGGGATATGAACCGTCAATTTTACGAACAAGACATCAAAGCACCCTGGGTGATTCCATGATATTTGTTTCCAATGTCATGGGAACTAAGGGGCCTTAACAAAGGAATGTACGTCCACACTCTGTTAATTTTGTAAAAACTACGACCAAGTGATTGCAACTGGACTACCCACAACATGCATTCCATCAGACCACTCAATCTCCCCAAACACATTACTACCCGAAGCCGCCATTGTTGTAGCAGTAAAAGTCACCATGTATGACTGTGTCTCTCCCACCTCAGTGAAAGAAAGAGTTTGTGGTTCTACCAATATTTCAACCCCATTTGGGGAAGACACGTACACTTCGTACGTCCCAGATTCTCCGACGTTAATGAGTGTCCGCGTGTAGTTGATTGAAGATTTCCCGCCCGAGAAAACAACCGCGAACGATGGGTAATTGAGATCCGTTACGCTGTAAGTTCGAGTCGGGTCGCAGGTGAAGTTTCTTCTTGCCACCGTGTTGATTTGAGAGCGAGTGTAGTTCGAGGCGCAGAGGAAATTTAAGTAATCGTCTGTTTTTATGTCGTAAACGAGTCCCGGGTCAATAGCGGGTATCGGGTTGACATGACCCGACCCGTGGTCGTACGGGGTGGATGGCTTTCCCGTCGCGATGTCTATTAGCCGGTCTCCGGACCAGTAGGTCCGGTAAGCGGTGGTCATGAGCGCCGAGCGGATCGCCGCGGGGCTCCACCCCGGCCGCGCCGCTTTGAGCAGGGCGGCTATGCCGCTCGCGTGCGGGCACGACATCGACGTCCCTGATATTATGTTGAACTTGACTCGCCGCGTGTCTTGAGGCAAATTGTTCGGAGGGTTGGCCCCACTCCACCCGGCGAGAATGTGGACCCCGGGAGCGATCAAGTCGGGTTTCAGTATCTGCGGCGTGATCAAGTTGGGGCCGCGGGAGCTGAATCCGGCGACCACCGGCGACGGCTTGATGCCCACTTTTGTCCCTTTAAATGAAATCCCGGCCGTCGGGTTCGGACTCGAGAACACGTACGCCTTAACTGCCCGACCGGATTTTTCGGTCACGTGCGTGGCCGGGATCAGATGCGCGTCGGCCACCAGTTCGTCTCCGTGTGCGGCGTCATTCGCCAGCACCATCCCCGCCCCGCCCGCCTCTTTTACCACAATGCCCTTTTCCGCTCTACCATTCGACCCTCGGTCGCAAAGTACAATTTTGCCCTTCACCTTTTCGGGGACCAAGCTACGCTTCAGGCAAAGATTTCCATCACTAGAGTTGCTTGCATTTCCTGCATAAACAATGGGGAGCAGTTTGTCTCGAAACATAGGAGTTTTATCAAATAGAGAAACCCCGGGAAACTTGTTCCCGTTGCCGAGTCTTAAAGGAGCCGGGAAATCACGGTCCAGAGTCCCAGCGCCCACAGTCGTGATCCACGGCGCCAGGTTGGTGGCAGTAAAAGGAGTAGGACCGCTGTTCCCGGCGGAGCAGGACACGAAAATCCCCTTCTCCACGGCGGCGAATGCTCCGATTGCGATGACATCGTTGTAGTAATCATCGGGTCCTCCCCCGAGAGATAACGAGAGAATATTGACACCGTCGTCGATGGCCTTTTCCATCGCCGCCAGTATATCGGAGCCAACACAACCGATTTTCCAGCAGGCTTTATACATCGCTATCCTCGCATTCTTCGCCATTCCCCGAGCAGTTCCCGGCGCGTAGCCAAAAAGGCTGGCACTCGGAACTTGCCCTCCTCCGGCCGTGGAGGCCGTGTGGGTCCCGTGCCCATCGTCGTCCCGGGGAGATTTAAACGTCGTAGACTCGTTGATTGGGCCCACTAACGCCTCAATCCCTCTCGAGAAGTACCTCGCACCGATGAGCTTCCGGTTGCAATTAGACTCGTTGAATTGTGTGCCGGTCTCACAGGCGCCTTTCCACGAGCTTGGAATCGGGCCAAGCTCGCCGTCGTCGAAGCTCTGTATCTCCGGCCAGACGCCGCTGTCGATGACTCCGATGACCACATTGCTTTCATCGGCTGACCCGGGCCATATGGATGAGTAGTAACCGGTTAGTCCCAAAAACAAGGGCGTTCGGGTTGTGTGGAGCTGGTAGATCGTCTCCCGCCGGACGGAGAGAACTCCGGGAAGATTTTCAAGAAACAGGGCTTCCTCAGCCGTGAGCTGGGCGGAGAATCCGTGCGTCGCGGTGTCGTAAGCGTAGATGATTTCCCCTGATTCGGACACCGATTTGAGTGCTGAGTTGTACCAGTGCGTGTGGTGACGGAAACCGGAAGGCATTTCCGACTTCGCCATTTGAACGATAAATGTTTTCTTTTCTGCCGCCGCCGCCGACGAAAAGTGGCACAGATGGGATAGCATAATCACGGCTAGTATAATCATCACTGTAATTCCCAGCATTTTCTTCTATTTAACTTTTTGTTTCTTTTTGCTCTGCTTGCATTTGCGATGGTACTTGAAAGTTGAGTCATTTTAAAAGGCGTGTGGGGTCAATATTCGTCCACTTCACTTTTAATTTGTTTTGTCAAAATTTATAAACTTTGACCTTAAATTAAATAAAAATGATGTTAGATATTGATACAAAATTAGTTTTATTTTATTTATTATATCAATTATTTTTAAAATATCATTTTATCTAATTAATATACAATACATATTTTATTTAATTGTAGGTCAAAGGTTAATAGTTAATTGGAAAAGGTCAAAACTAAACAAATACTCAAGGACGGAGGTAGTAGTACTTTTGTTAAAATGGAGTAAAATTTAATGTTAATTTTTATTGACGGTAAAAATTAAAATTAAAATTGAACAAATACTCTAATATTGAAAGAGTAATTCAGAAAAATTGCAATGACAGAACATCTGATTAAGAATTTGAGACTTTATATATATACTGTATATAATTTGAGACTTTTAATTTTAAAAATTTAACATGTGTAATTCTAATAACTTAAAATGAAATTACCCATAAATGCGTGGGATTTTCTAAATATTTATTCACTATTTTGAGTATGTTAAGTATTAACACTTGATGTTTTTATATTGGACATATTTGACCCAAGGGTGGCTAATTTTTTTGGAGGCCTCAGAGCACTGGTAATAGTCATGAAGCCCCGGGGCTTCAAACTTTCTCTCTCTACCACGTCAGCTTTAACTTACACCCAAAATTCACTGGAAATGGTTTTGAAGCCCCGGGCTTCAAACTGGGGCTTCAAACCTTCATTTTTTACATTTTTAAATATACATCTTCTAAATTTAAATTTATAAATTTAAATTAATTTATTATTTTAATGAATCGCAATGACACTATTGCATAAAAAAAAATAAATTCAATATAAAAAAAATCTTACATTCATAAAAAAAAATTACATTCATTAAAAAAATTACATAAAAAAAACATCAGTACAAAAAAATCACTAATTATTCGCTGACTAAAGATATGCTCGATCAAATCCGCCGTTAGTGCATTGTGAATCTCTCGGCTTCGAATTTCTTGGCGGTTGCGTCGTTTCTTTTCTTCGGTGATTTCTTCGTACATAGGCACCTCCTCGTCCGGGTTGTATTGACAAATCGCAGACCCGTTATTCTCTATGATCATATTATGAAGAATAATACATGCGTACATGATATTCCTCATTTTTGTCTGAGAATAACATTTCGACGGACGATCTAGAATGTGCCACTTAGCTTTCAAGACCCCAAAGGCTCGTTCAATATCTTTTCTCGCCGCCTCTTGAGCTGTTTTGTAGGTTTGGCGTTTAAGACCCATTGGTTCGGAGAGAGATTTGACAATCGTGGAATAATCCGAATATATATTCCATCAGCCAAATAATATCCACGCTTGTAAAGCGTCCCTCTAAGCTCAAAAGAGGAGTCCGGTGCGGTCTCATTAACCCAATCGTCAAAAACAGGCGATTGATCGAGAACGTTGAAGTCGTTGTTCGAGCCCGCGACACCGAAAAAAGCATGCCAAATCCACAAGTCATTGGAAGCAACAGCTTCGAGCATGATGGTAGGCTTGGGATGATCTCCCCGGGAGAATTGACCTTGCCACGCAGTGGGACAATTTTTCCATTCCCAATGTGTGCAATCAATACTCCCAAGCATGCCGACAAAGCCGTGTTTAGCGGCATGCCTCGCTTGCAACTGCTGGATGTCGCTCAGTGTAGGCTTGCGTAAATATCTTTTATGATAAATTTGAATAATAGCTTTTGAAAATTTATAAACACAGGACCTGATGCTCCGAGCAGACATCTTTAAGTATTCGTCGAACATATCGGATGCCGTCCCGTACGCCAACTGACGGAGCGCGGCAGTGCACTTTTGGACGCTACTAAACCCGCGTCGGCCTCTCGCATCAAACCGTTGGTTGAACCAAGGAATCTCGCGTTCAACATCGACGAGTATGCGTAAGAACAGAGGACGACTCATCCAAAAACGATTACTAAAATCCTCCGGTGTATAAACACACGGATTATTAAAGTAGTCGTTTAGAAGTGAATTGTGGGCGGCCGCTCGATCCCGGTTTAGACGTTGGCGTCGGGTCCGTCGTCGGGAGGATTCGGCTTCTTCTTGGCCATCTTCCCACCATTGAATACAATTTGTCGCGAAACAACGAAAAAATAAAGCTCTTCTTTCATCGTGGGAAGATGAACCCATTTTTAAATTATATTTTATAAATATTTATAATAAATAATAAATATTTTTGAGAGAATATATAGTAATAAAGAGAGATTTGTGAGAGAGAGGTGTGAGGAAGATGAATGAGAAGGGGGATTTTATAGGTTTTTTTTTTTAATTTAGAAATTTTTTATTTAATTTGGGGGGGGGGGGGGGGGGGGTAACGGCTCTATAGCCATTGGGAAGGGGAACGGCTAAAAAAATCGGCCCTCACACCGCGTCAAACGAATGACGCAGGGCTCCTCACGCCCGTTTAACGCCGGCGGGGGGCGGTGTTTCACGCCCCCGGGGCGTTTAACGCCCCATAACGCCGGTGGGCGTGAGGAGTATTACCAGTGCTCTCATGAAAAACGTAAACTAGACCTATATGATTTTTTTAGGCGTCCTTATATTAGTATATTTAATATTATGAAATTGTGATATTGTGTAATTAAAACAAATTATGTAAATAAAATAAAAATTTAATTGGCATTACAAAAATTATGTAATTGTACGTGAAAGTAAAATAAATTTTGCAAATTTTTATCTTTATATATAAGATTTGAGTGTCAAACTCACAAAAATCACATATGGCATGCTTATTTGGTGTTCTTTTAGCACTCTGTAGACCATCTCACTAAAAAAAATTGACACATTTATATATTTCAAAAAGACTTATTTTCCTAATAATTAGGAAATTACATTTATTTTATTGTTGAGTTTTACTAGAATTGTCAAATGATTTTATTTTCAAAAAAAGTAAAAAAAAGAGTTATGGATACATTTTTTGCATTAAAATTTTACAAATTAACACGTAAAAGTAATCACATTTATTTTACACCCAAAAATTATTGCGCTTGATATGAAATTATTTTTAAAAAGCAAAAAAATATACTTAGATGGGTTTTCAGACAGTAAATTTCCAAACAAATCTAAAAATAATCACAGAAGTTTTGCTCTTAACTTTATTGAAATTAAAAATATTTTTTAAAAACCTCATAAACCAATTATATCCGCATTAGATATATATCACAAAAATAATTTTTTTAAAAAAAAGAATCACATTTTTTTATACATGAATTTAATCAAAATTCTACAGAGATCTGAACTGAAATACCAGAGCCGAGATCAATACATTGGGGTATCCTAGAATGGAGAATTGAGATAAAATTATAACTATAATCTTGGAGGGCTAAGATAAAAAGAAGTTAATTAGAAAGGATCATTTTGAGAATTTACTCTATGTTTAGATATGAAAATTATCAAAATAACCTCCACTAAATTTTAATTACAATGTACTGTATTGGTAAATAATGCTTAATTAGAGTAATTTAGGAGAATATCTTATCAAGAATGACCATTTTAGGATTACTCTAAGAAATTTATAAAATATAAATATGCGACTAAAATATTAAAGTTCTTTAATTCGTACTATATTTAAAATTATATTTTCTAAAATTACGTACCACATTTTAAGGCAAATTGAACAATATGTATACTATGAGGTTATTGACTCAATTTTATTCTTAAACTAGTATTTTGACCCGTGCCATGGGGCCAAACGAATTTTTTGTCGATTCTTATTTTTTTATGTAATATTTTTTGCGGATTAAAAAAAATAAATTTCTTACATGATTTTTAATACTATATACATCAACGTCAAAATAGAATAAATAATATTTGAAGAATTGAAAGTATGCAAAACAAAGATTTATTAAAATTCCAAATTTTTTAAAACACTTCAGGGTATACAACATTTTTAGTATGGTTGCAAGGATTTCTATTGTCATCTATAATAAACATTTTTAATCATGTATTTGCCTTCACTCGTGAAGCAACAACATAAAATTGACCATAAATAAATACTGACTTAGTTAAAATAATCTAACAAAAGATAATGTCTCACCTTAACTTTTGTTAATAGTCATAGCATAACATACAACTATAAGAAATTGTCTTTTATGAAACTTTGGGGGTAGCCTTGGATCATATGGTACCAAATTTATTCGAGCTATGTAAATCTTTTGCCCGTCTCGATTTCTCGAAACCACGATTGCACGGTTAACATTTTTTTTGCAGCTCTTCAACAATTAATTTTGTATCATTACACAATCAAAATAATATAATCAGTACCCTTTTTTCAATACTATTTATTGGTTTGGGATTCCCGAATATCTGAACATTTAGTTTCATTCAAAAATTCAAATGTTATCCAATAAGCATCAACACCTATATTGGCATCTGTTTGCCATTAATAATCATAACTCAAGTACTCCTTTTTTAGAATGGGAAATATGACAAGCTCATTTACCATTTCAAAAACTTCGAGAGTAGGTGCTAATGGTGCCCTACCATTTCAATATGACAAGCTAATGGTCAAAGAAATTTATAAAATTACGCAGATTGTAATGACATTACGGCAGAACCAAGCAAAATTCATGTTTTTTCAATTAATTATGTTTAAAGATTATTTATAAATAAAAAATAAAACTTACATATTTAAAAACTACGTAAAGATTTTGTAAAACTAGAAGTGACAAAAATATTTATTTTATCAAATAATGAGTAAAACACACCAATAAGGAAAAGTTCACGTGGCTTTTGAATAGTGAAGTGTAGCATTCTTTTTTGAACACAGATAGTAAATCATTTTAAATATCGACCATAATGCTATCACGCGCTTGAATAATTTTGAATTTAAAAAAAGAATAGAAAGTTGTAAGTTTCTTTGAAATCAACCAAAATAAGAGTAAAATATTATTTTTATTACCAAAATATATATGAGCGACAAATTTCCCTTTTAATTTGAAACCAACTGAAAATAGTATTATTGCATTGTGACAATATGTCACTATATATGACTAGACATTTCATGGTAGATTTTGCTATTATTGACATTATTATTTGGAAATAAAAACATTAAGATTTTATTTTTTTATTTTCCTATATTTTACTCCTATATTAATCTTTCTCAATTTCTCTTCAAAATCATTGGAGCGCTAATATTTTTTAAAAATTAATGCGAGTGAAAAGAGTAATTAAATTTTACTTTTTTAAATTAATATTTTTAAACATAGATTCATATGATCGATAATCCAAAATTTTATTTTTAATAATGCCAAAGCGAAGAACCAATTCTTATAATCAATGCACATGAGGATCATTTATTTTCCTAATCTTAATTAATGTGAGGGAGAAAAATCGTGTTTTTTTAATCGTACAATTATAAGATTGCTAACTTAAGTTTTTTTTTCGGAAAAAATTAATGCGGAGGAAAAGAATTATTAGATCACTAATGTTATTTGCATTAATATTTTCTAAATTTAAATGGAGAGAGAATAATTATAGATTTGTAGAAATTCAGTAAACTTATACTCTGTAACATTTATATTTGATACTTAAATTATATGCCTAATAAAAAAGTTTAGTCATTTTAATAATTCACAATGTAAAATCACAAACAGTTTTGTTTATCACATGTATGATACAGGTTAAAATAGTACTTTTTCATCCTGAAATAGATTACAATTTTTTTTCTCGTCTTGATAAGTTTTGTATATTTGTGTATTTTATTAAATATTTAATAAAATAAAATATTTTTATCACTTTTTATTTTGTAGAATTTTTGACATAACTTTTTAATATATAATTTT
Source organism: Cuscuta australis (assembly GCA_003260385.1). NCBI lineage: Eukaryota > Viridiplantae > Streptophyta > Magnoliopsida > Solanales > Convolvulaceae > Cuscuta > Cuscuta australis. Next base: position 524,653 of record NQVE01000192.1, read on the forward strand.
TTGATTAATAAACTAATTTATGAATAAAATGATTTCAAGAGACTGAAAGATTTTATTTCATAATTCTCAACTTGTAATCAAATTAGGGAAGCACGAATCCCTTATTAAAAATATCAAAGGCACTCATTACTCCGTTATAATTACCCTTGCATTTGGGAAATAATAATGCGGCATTATCTAGTGGTAATCAATGACCCATTCCCATGGCGAGGCACTATATAAGACTTCAAAAGCACAACGACCGAACTTGATAGGGTGCACCATTATCGTTTACTACTATTTGAACTCGTGCCATGCATGGGTGGAACAAAACTTTTTGTCGATTCTAAATAAAACATAAAACAATATTTTTTCAAGAAAAATATACTTCTCGCATGATATTTAATATCATAGAAAAAAACTAAAGTGGAATAAATAATATTTGAGAGATTGATTCTGTACAACACAACAAAAATTTAATACTAAATTTTCTGAAAGACTTTAGGGTATACAAAAGATATGTTCATTGTTCTTATTATTATTTTAAAAAAATTAAAAATAAATTTTAAATTTTACCATTTTCTTTTTGTTAAGGAAATGAATTTGAGTATCATTTCTTTTTTTAAATAAATTTCAACCACATGTTTTTTTAATTTTTTTAAATTAATTTATTAAGTTATTTTTTTAATTTTTGGAAAAGTCAAATTATTATTCGGTTTTTTTCTTTTTTAATATAAAAAAGGTATGTGATATACTTAAAAAAATGCATTATTTTTCCATTCATATTTTTGTTGCATTTTAATAAACATAGAATACATTTCTATTTTCAAAAAGATTTTGAAATATCAAATTTATATTATTCAATTTTATTTTTATATATTTCCATTCATATTTTTGTTGCATTTTAATATACATAGAATACATTTCTATTCTTCCACATGTCACAATCCTAGAAACTCAACTCTCAAATTTTATATATAAAGATTTACTTTAGTACTACCAATCTATCCCTTCTTGGAATAAATTTGTTTGTTTTGATTTTTTTAATATGAGTTCCTTGTTTAAATACTCTGTATCAAAATATATTATTAAATTTTAATATTTTCCAATAATGATGTAAAATATAAAAGTTTTTAAACGCGATTATGTTGAAAAATCTGTGTTTAACAAATACGAAACTCAATTTCCATAAAATAAGTGTTTTTGTTAACTAATTCTTTAAATATCACTTGCTGACATGACATGCTGACATGTCAAAGATGTTGTCTTATAAGTGTGCCACATGTCACAATCGTAGAAGCCCAACTCTCAAATTTTATATATAAAGATTTACTTTAGTCCTACTAATCTATTCCTTCTTGGATTAAATTTGTTTGTTTTTATTTTTTTAATATGAGTTCCTTGTTTAAATACTACGTATCAAAATATATTATTAAATTTTAATATTTTCCAATAATGATGTAAAATATAAAAGTTTTTAAACGCGATTATGCTGAGAAATCTGTGTTTAACAAATACGAAATTCAATTTCCATAAAATAAGTGTTTTTGTTAACTACTTTAAATATTACTTGCTCACATGGCATGCTAACATGTCAAAAAAGTTGTCTAATAAGCGTTCCACATGTCACAATCCTAGAAACCCAACTCTCAAATTTTATGTATAAAGATTTTAATATTTTCCAATAATGATGTAAAATATAAAAGTTTTTAAACGCGATTACGCTTAGAAATCTGTGTTTAACAAATACAAAATTCAATTTCCATAAAATAAGTGTATTTGTTAACTAATTCTTTAAATATTAGTACTTGCTGACATGACAAACTGACATGTCAAAAAAGTTTCCTAATAAGTGTTCCACATGTCACAATCCTAGAAGCCTAACTCTCAAATTTTATATATAAAGATTTACTTTAGTACTACTAATCTATCCCTTCTTGGAATAAATTTGTTTCTTTTGATTTTTTTAAATATGATTTCCTTGTTTAAATACTACGTATCAAAATATATTATTAAATTTTAATATTTTCTAATAATGATGTAAAACATAAAAGTTTTTAAACACGATTATGCTGAGAAATCTGTGTTTAACAAATACGATTTTCAATTTCCATAAAATAAGTGTTTTTGTTAATTAATTCTTTAAATATTACTTGCTAACATGTCAAAAAAGTTGTCTAATAAGTGTTCCACATATCACAATCCTAGAAACCCAACTCTCAAATTTTATATATAAAGATTTACTTTAGTACTACTAATCTATCCCTTCTTGGAATAAATTTGTTTGTTTTGATTTTTTTAAATATGATTTCTTTGTTTAAATACTACGTATCAAAATATATTATTAAATTTTACTATTTTCTAATAATGATGTAAAACATAAAAGTTTTTAAACGCGATTATGCTGAGAAATCTATGTTTAACAAATACGAAATTCAATTTCCATAAAATAAGTGTTTTTGTTAACTAATTCTTTAAATATTACTTGCTGACATGGCATGCTGACATGTCAAAAAAGTTGTCTTATAAGCGTGCCACATGTCACATTCGTAGAAGCCCAACTCTAAAATTTTATATATAAAGATTCCGAATTAAAAGTATAAAGATAGTATTTTTTTATCCGAATTAAAAGTATAAATATAGTATTTTTTTATTCCTAATCTATGATCAAAGTTAATATTTTTTTTCAATCGCGACTAGATCCAAAAATAACCTCAAAGATGACGCTTATCCTTTTTTATATTTCAAATTAATTTAAATGCTCCGTTACGTTAAGCTAAAGTCACTCCATTTATCACAATGGACAAATTCATTTTACGCTAAATACACATTTTATCTTTCCTTTTTTCTTTTACACTTTTAAGTGTGAGTTTATACATTCTTTACAAATGGTATGGTGTGAATTTAACCAAAGTCAGGCTGAATTTAACCCAAGTGAATATGTCCAATTTATCTTTTTCGAATCAAACATGATAAACTTTGAGATTCGTTCTATTAAACAAAAACAGTAATCTATATTACTATAAAAATGTTTTAATTAGATTTATCAAGTTGAAAATTTTTAAAATTTTATTCTATTGTAGTACTATGCAATACAAGTTGAGAGTAAAGACTGAAACTTAACATTTTTCTAATTTCACTCAAAAAAATCAAGCTAGACAAATACACTGAGAAGAAAGTAATGTATATTAAGAAAAGTTCAATCATAGACTTATAATGTCTACGAACTCCACATCAATCTTCTCCCAATATCATTTAGGGGGTGTATTCAATTAGAATTTTTGGATATTTTTAGATTTTAAAAAGTCAGTGAATTTCAAAAATTTGTAGAATTCATATAGGATTTGGTTGATTTTTTTGTAGAATCCATGTAGAGTTTGAAAAATTTATAAAATCTATGTAGAGTTTGAAAAATATGTGTGTAAAATTTTTGCACCATCTCCATTAGGTCACTGACTGAGGAGGAGTTTCAGACGAAGCCTCAACTAACCCAGACTTTGCCGGAATCCGGCAGATCGAAGGTGGCAACTTCCGCCGCGGTGGTTCCCGGCGGCATACCCCCCCCGTAAATTGTTTTGTACTCTTTTCGGTATGTCCGATTCGCCGCCCTCCACTGCAGCTGTGCGTGATTTTGTCGCCGGTAGCTTTTCCGAGCATTGACCGGCGATGCTATGATCGAACCAAAACCAAAGGATTTTCACATTATATAGGAAACTATGGATGGAGCCATCTGTGCGATAACATGTCTTGATTTGATATTTATTAACAAATTTTTGTCTGATTTGATCGGAGAAGGGGGCGATGAGGATTTTTTACCGTCTGGAATACTGTGATGTCCCATCGACGTATTGCCATCTCCGATCCATGTGCAAAATATGTTTGAAATCCATACAAATATAGGGTTGGGAGAAGAGATTTCTAAGAGTGAAATGTAAGCATTTTTTGAGTGAAAATCCAACAAAATCCATAGAGTATTAAAACTCATTGATTTTTGAATACTTCAAAATTTTTAAAGACTCTTCAAGATCTAAGTTGAATACTTCAATATTTTTAAAGACTTTGAGAAATCCCTATTGAATACCTCAAGATTTTTTTAAGACTTTTAAAAATCCAGATTGAATACACTCAGATTTTAAAAATCTTAAAAAATCCCACAAACTCTCAATTCAATACACCCCCTTTAGTCTTCATTCCAAATTGATACTTCTTCCGTCCTGAAATGTTCTTCCCACTTACTATTCACACGGTCAAACTTTAATCACTTTCTTTACGTATTTTCATTAGGTATTTGATAAAATAATATAGTCTTGTCACCACTTGTTTTGTAGAACTTTTGATGTAGTTTTTAAATATATAAATTTTATTTTTTAATTTTACACCTACAATCAAATAAATTGAATTAAAAATAAAGTCGGTCAAACTTCGTAAACAGAACCGAGAAGATCATTATAGGACGGAAGGAGTATTATCCATCCGAACCACGTGTAAAATATAATGATTCTTCTCTTAAAAGAATAAATTTCATAAATGGTCCCTAGTTATAAATGATTTTCCATATTTAGACCATAATTCTAAGATATTCCATAACTAATCCTCAATTTTTACAACTTATTCCATAAATAGCCATTTAGGCCAAACATGACAAATTATCTTTTCCACAAATAATATATCATGGACCGAACTTTTAAAAATTGAGAATTATTTATGTAATATCGAGAAATTGAAGACTAAATATAGAAACTATCATCAGTAATTGAGAACCATTTATGTATATCACTCTTTTAAAATATTTTATTTACAAATTAGTATGGAAAGAAAAAATAAAACTTGGGACGTTAGCCCTTCACATGGAGACCTCTCAACCGAATAGGAAACAAGCCAAGGATATAAGTTGTATGGATTAACCTATTTGTACCCCAAGGGTTTGTACCCCATTTGTACACTGCTGGTGCGCACCAATATTTTGTGTTGGTGTAATGTTGATTTTTGTTAACGCACCAACACTTTGTGTCAGTGTAAATTTTTATTAATGCACCAATACTTTGTATCAGTGTGAACTATCAAAATATTGGTGTATACCTTTGGTGTAAGTTTGGATTACAAATTTTGGTGTAAGTGTAACATGGTTCAATTTGTATTTAGAAGTGTGTGTTCCCGGAGGGGATCAAGAAGAGTTTGAGGGGGTCAAGAAGAGTTTAGGAAAAGATATACCAACAAAGTTTTGATCTCCTTGAATGAAATGTCACGTGATGATGAACTCCCTGTCTAGAAGTAAAAAGACTATGAAAAATATCAAAATATGAGTCTTAAATATTTTTAAGACCAAAATAAGAGTTCACACTACCATTGTTACATTGTCACACTCAGCATATTGTCAAACTGCAATTGTCCCACACTATCATCTGTCACCGTCATAAGAGTGCCCCGTCGATCGTTGATAGTTGACTCATTACACTACCATATAATATTGTCATCACTTTTTCATCACACCGCCAACGCGTACACTTACCTCATACTAATGGTGTTAAAAGATTTAAAATTCATATTATATTATTTTCATACTCTTTTACTCTTATCTAAGAAGATTTCTATATCGTTTTATAAAATAAAGAGGATAAAATTGACGTCCGAAAAAATGAATGAGTCTGGCAAAAAGAAAAGGATATAGTATTCCCTTTTATATATAGAGGAAAAAATAATTTAAATAATCTCAATCTTGAGGGGGATTGAATAATCTTCAATTTGACCCTACTGTAGTGGGATTCAACTGAGTTGTTGTTGTCAATCTTGAGGGGTCTTCAAATTGAAGAATAATCTCTCCTTTCGGTGTATTGCGTAATGAGCCAATCTTTGGTATGCAAGTTGTGGATCACTGTTAGGACCCTTGTAGTTACCTAATTGTTCCAAATAAAAAATACTTATTTTGCGAAACTAAATGAAAGGTGAGATTATTTTGAATAAATTCTCTTTTTCAATCTTTTTAATATTTTAAAATTATAAATTAAGTTTTTTTTAAAAAAAAATAGAACAATATAGAACTTTTCCCGTGACTTGATAGGAAAAAGACTACTCCTTAAGAGTACCACTAATGGTGAGTCTAAAGACATCCATGCTATGCCACATAAGATTTAATTGGGTGTTGCCATGCATGGAAATTGCATTCCTCCACGGTATGTGAGTCAGGGTCGGAGCGCAGCGTAACCATTCCATTTAGGGCGAGACGGTGAGGCAGATCTCCTATTCTTTTTCATACAACCAGAAAAAACTTCATTTTGACAAAATCAACTACTCAGCAATATAATTTGGTGGCCTAAGTCCTAAGAGCTCAAATGTGGAACAATGCATCAAGCCAAGGTATGAGCCACAACATTCAACTCTCTACAAACAAAATAAAAAGAAACCCTTGATATACAACTACTTAATGAAAAACACTAATCAAGAATGGAGTCAAGATAAGACAAACACAAAAAAATTCCTTCTTTGCTTAAGATCCCAAACTAAAGTCTCACAATCAAAAAAATTGAATGCCTCGTTCTTTCAGCCACCTAAGAGCTTCCTTGGATGTAATGACCTTCGCTAACAACGGTTCTTGGAGGCCTGCCTTACGCCCACTTGCCGTTGCCATTATCAAACACATCCCGTGGAGAAAACAACAAGGTCCCCAATATTGTTGTAAGTGCATCCTCCATCTCAAACAAATCCATTGGGAAATCCCACTGCAAGTTCTCCCGCAATGTAGGACATAAAGAGTCTGAGTGCCCAAGCTTTAAGGAGTGGCTGGATAAGAAAGGTAATCATCTAAATATGATAATTGAGTCCTTTAATTTAAACATTCCAACTAATACTTGGAGGTTTGGCTCTGGTTCTATGGTCCATGTGACCAATTCAATACAAGGATTCCTTACAATTCGGAAGCTAGAAAGAAACCAAAGAACACTTAAAATTGGGAATGGAAAAGAATTTTTTGTAACACCCTAATCCGTCCAGGTCTGCAGCCCCTTTTGGACTAAAGTATTAACTTGGTAATCGTAAAAATTTAAAACTTTTCAAACACTTTTATTTATCATAATAATATTTTTCGTAACATATACAATAAGGAGTATTCAACAATATTGCAGAAACGAATTTAATATTGACATATCATAAATCATTTCAAAACTTGTCACATCCATCCCGACAATCTCTCCCCATTTGCCACCAGGATCACATTGTTCATTCTATTTACCTGCGTGTAGCAAATAAAACACACTACATGCTCAGCGGTAAAGCTGAGTAAGCATATCTAATGCGTCGAACATCCATATAAACTGAATCTAAATTCATAATCAAATCATTTGATATCATGCAACTAATGTTCAATTTAGATATTCAATAATTAATATTCAATTTTCATGATTCATCACTCAACATTTATATTCATATTCAGCATTCATCAGTCATTCATAATATTCACAATATTAAGTTCAAGTCGCTTTACATTTATGAGATTCACAATATTCAATATTCAATATTCAATATTCAATATTCAATATTCAATATTCAATATTCAATAATCATCATTCAATATTCATTCATATTCAATATTCAACATTCAATATTCAACAATATCCTTAAACTATTTTTAGTCTAAGGCCAATCACTTTAATGTTTATCAATCCTTAAACGAATTCTAGTTTAAGATAATTAAACTATATTCTAGTATAAGGTATTCCTAAATAATCCTTAAGCTAGGTCTACTTTAAAATAAAAAGGGTCTTCAAAATCTTAAACTTACTTTCACTTAAGGCCAACCAGAAACCGACAGCGTGGTGTTCACTGTTGGGTGGGTGGTACCCCCAAACGAGTAGGTACTCAAGTTTGGTTCTTGGATCCCGTACGTACGTTTTAACCCTGGCCACCGGGCATCATACCCACAAGGCCTAACTTAAATGGGTATATCTTAGAGGTCTTCTAGATACCCTTCAAAATTAACTTCACTATGGTATATCTTAGAGTTATTGTAATACCCGTATCAAGATGGGAATGAGAAGAGCTCAAAAGGATTGATAGTACTACTCATACCAACAAGGTGCATCTTCTTTTTGAGAGCTCATCACCTAGAAACTTCATAGTTAAGCGTGCTTGACCTGGAGCAATTCTAGGATGGGGTGACCCCCTGGGAAGTTTTCTTGGGCGCGCATGAGTGAGGACAAAGTGCGCGGGAAAAGACTTGTGTTGGTTTGTGGGGCCAGTCTATAATCCTTTGAGCGAACACTTACGGCCAGGGTGGGGGCCGGGGTGTTACAGTTATTCTAGATACCAATGGAATCAATATCAATTAACTAAAGTGGTCATTTGGATATATCTTAGGGTTCTTCTAAATATCCTTCTAATTGACATTAATGTGGATATATCTTAGAATTATTCTAGATACCCGTAACAATACATATTATTTTCAGAATCATAAATATATTCATTATGATTTCATCATTCATATTTATCATTTTTAATCAGAACATTTATCAAGGTTAAATCATCATAATCATCAATTAATAATAATCAACATAACATTCAATAACAATTAGCGGCCTAGCTTTGGGGGTTAACACCCTAGCTTACCGTCATGCATCACACAAGATTTTACTTTTCAAAAACATCATTTTTATTATGAAAAATCATCTTTATAATGATCATAATCAATTGGAATCAAAAATAAGATTTTAGAGCTTAAAAATAGCATTTTTCGTTGTTGTCAGTGTTCGGAACGGTCGACCATTTTCAGGTGACGGTCGACCGTTATTGCAGCAGTGGTATGGGAGTTTCTAGTCTCAAAACGGTCAACCTTGGTGGAGGAACGGTCGACCTTTGTGGCAGAACGGTCGACCTTTTGGCAGAACGGTCGACCTTTCCTACACACCAGCCAACAACACTTCATCTTCAACCTCGGGTTAAATTTTCGAAAAATCATTTTTAGCCACCAAACTTCAATTAAACTATATAGAAATGTCCTCTAATGTTCATATATAATTTAAATACCATTAATTCGAAGTTTTAACAACAATTTCAAGGTTTATGATTCTTGGTTATTCAAGCATGTCAAACACAAAACTCAACCAAACGACCGTTTATGAACGTAGAAACGTTCTATACGAACATTCTAGTCACTAGATATATCTACAGACTTACCTCGAAGCCAAAGGAAGGTTTTGGAAATTTTCCAGTGAAACTTCCGGCGATGATTTCTCCCAACTCCGGGGACTTCACACCATTTTGTCAACACCACTACATTCCTCAGACTCTTAAGAACAAAATGATACTAGACTTATTAAGGTTTGGTGAGGAATGGAGAGATTGAGGGTGGTTTATATAGTAAGGTGATTGAGGAAGAAGCCAAGCCAAAATCCCTGTAGGTTTGCATCACTGATCGTAAAATGGAGAGTGTGGAGAAGGATGCACAGTCTGTACAACTCTTCCCTGATTGGGACTAATTTGGTCCAGTTGGGGTACACTTTTTGGTCCAACTTTCTCCGAATTAAATTCTGTTTATACCGTTGCGACCAGACAGTCAAGCTCTATCCAACGACATAGGTTTTATATTTATTTATAATACTTTTTCTGACATCATATTTTTGGGTGTTTGACTTTGACATAGTCAAAATTTATTTAATTGACCTTTACTCAAAAAGGTTTTTACATTCTATTCATTTTAGGCATTACATTTTTTGTCGAAGCTATGGGAACCTTAGAATTACTTATGAAAACTGGAAAATGTATTAAACATTATGATACCTTATATATTCCCGAGATTACTCAGAATATTGCATCAGGACCAAAGTTAGACATTGATGGTTTTCATGTTTCCCATGGTCATGACAAACTTACTATTTCTTTAAATTCTCAGTTGTTTGGTAGTGGTTTTTTTGAATAATGGTCTCTATAAATTAGAACTAGATGGTAGCTTCTCCAAATCTTTGTTATGATATAATATTAATTAGAACTTGACAAAGACCAAGAGAAAATTAGACTTAGAAACTTTATCTAAGTTGTGGCATCAACGTTTAGGCCACATTTCACGAGATCACTTATCTCAACTTATGAAGGATGAAGTCTTACCATCTCTCGATTTCACCAATTTTGGAACATGTGTCAAATGCCTCAAAGGCAAAATGACATCCACGACTAGGGAAGGTGCCACTAGGAGTTCAAAATTATTAGAACTTATTCGTATTGACATTAGTGTCCCTTATAACATCGTAGGAATAACAATACATATTTCATTTATCACTTTCATTGATGATTATTCTCGTTACATGTACTTATACGTCATTAAGGAAAAATCTAAATCGCTTACAACTTTTAAAGATTATAAAACTGAAGTTGAAAAAAGCTTGATCTTCAAATAAAAGTTATGTGATTAGATAGAGAAGGTGAATATTATGGTAGACATACTGATTTAGGACAAGCCCCTGGTCCATTTTACGAGTTTTGTAAGAGCGGGGGGATTGTGAACCAATACACCATGACCGGTACTCCTCAACAAAATGGTGTTACTGAAAGGAGAAATAAAACCCTAATGAACATAGTGTATAGTATGTTGGCTAACTCCAATTTTCCATTATTCCTCTGGACCGAGGCCTTAAAAGCGGCAATTCATATACTCAATGGAGTTCCTTCCAAATCTGTTCCTAAAACTCCGCATGAACTTTGGACCGGAAGGAAACCAAGTCTAAGGTATACAAAAGTATGGGGCTGTCTTGCTGAAGCTAAAGTTTATAACCCTTTCTTAAAGAAGCTTGACATGAAAAACAGTAACTTTTCACTTCATCGGGTATCCCGATCACTCATCTGTAGTTGGGAGCATTATGTATGCTCAAGTCTGTACCCGTCCAGATATCGCGTACATTGTTGGAATGCTAGGCCGGTATCAATCTAATCCCTGTTTAGATCACTGGAAAGCAGCTAAGAAAGTACTTCGATATCTACAAGGTACGAAAGACTACAAGTTAACCTATAGGAGAAGCGAAAATATAGAAGTGGTGGGTGATTCTGATTCTGATTTTGCAAAATGCAAAGATGACAAAAAATCCACTTCACAGTATATCTTTATGTTAGCGAGTGGTCTATCTCATGGAAGAGTCATAAGCAACAAATAACAATGACCTAAATAATGATGGCAGAATATGTTGCAGTGTACAATGTAACTTGTCATGGAATGTTGTTGAGAAATCTTATCAGTGGACTCAAAGTCATTAACTCCATTTCCCGACCATTGAAGCTTTATTGTGATAACTCAGGTGCCTTTAGTTTTTCAAACAATAACCGTTCGAGTGGCGCTAGATTATATCTTGATACAAAGTACTTGTTTGTTCGTGAGTGAGTTGAGGAAAATACGCTTTGTGTAGAGTATATTAGTACTAAAGATATGCTTGTGGATCTAATGACTAAAGGTCTCCCACCTAAAGTATTCGACGAACATGTTTCGAAGATGAGATTATCTAAAGACCTTATTTAGCATATTTTGTACTTATGTTTAATGAAATTTTCTCATTTACCTTGATTTGTGTGTCCTTAAATATGTGTAAGCATGCCTAAATACATATAGACACCAATTATACAAATCAGACTCTAAAGGGTTTACTTATCAATTGATTCTAAAATTTACTTACGTTTTAAATTTGTATTGTAGTATGATTAATGGGGGTCTAATCTTGAGTTGAATACTGATTCAAAGACTATATTTCTCTGCTACAATTAGGGGTGGGCACGAAAACCGTTCCCGTTGACCCGTTCCAAAACGTGCCGGAACCGTTTTGAAATTGTACCTTTTTTTGGATTCAATTTTTTTTGTCCCGAACCCGTTCTGCCCCGATTTTAAGTGGGACATTACCGGGATAAGATACAAGTGTACCGTTCAATCCCGTTTGTCCCGTTTTATATACTCTTCGAAAAACATTACATATATATAGATATAATATATATATATATATATATATATATATATATATATATATATATATATATATATATATATTATTGAATTATGATTTCAACTCAAGGAAATAATTGTGTACAAGGTAGTTTATATAGATGGAGATTCCTACATCAATTAGGATTCTCCAAATATGGTAATTAACTATAATAACAATCCTTCTATAACTATAACTATTACCATAGTTATCTAACATCCCCCCTCAAGCTGAACGCCGTGAAACGAGCGGAAGCTTGGCGACCAATGCAGAGTACCGTGGTGAAGAGAGAGCTTTTGTGAAAAGGTCTGCAAGTTGCTCATGGGAAGGAACATACGAGACTGTCATTTGTTCAGCAATTACCTGTTCTCGTACAAAATGGCAATCAGTACCAACATGCTTCATTCGCTTGTGAAAGACAGGATTCTTTGTCAGACAGATGGTGGACTGATTATCACAAAAAAGGTGAGGAGGAGGAAGCTTAATCTTTAGGATGTCAAACAAATAGGTGAGCCACATTACTTCAGCTGCGGCAGCCGAGAGTGCTCGGTACTCGGCTTCGGTGGACGACCGGGACACGCGGCTTTGCTTCTCTGTACTCCAAGAGATCAGATTTGAGCCCAAGTATATCAAGTAACCAGTAACTGAGCGTCCATCAATCATATCATTAGCCCAATCTGAGTCAGAGTATGCCTGAATGACTTGTGGTCCATGCCTGAATATTAAGCCATGATCAATGGTTCCTTTGACATAGCGAAGGATACGTTTTAACGCCTGGAAATCCCGCTCAGTGGGTGCATGCATACGTTGACAAACATAATTCACAGCAAATTGAATATCTGGCCGTGTGTTGGTTAAGTATTGAAGAGATCCAACTAGACTGCGGAAGAAGGTAGGATTGTCAAACGGGGGACTCTCCCCCTCATCGATCGGCCGAACAGGCAGCGGTGTAGGGGCTGGTGTGCAGTCGTCGACGCCGGCCTTGTGAAGCAGTTCACGGGCATATTTCTCTTGAGAAAGAATCAGAGAATCCTTTGTGCGTGTCACCTCAAGTCCCAAAAAATAGTGAAGAGGGCCAAGATTCTTCATTTGAAACTCTTGTTGCATAGCATGAATAAATGAAGAGATGAGGGAGGAGGCGCTACCAGTAACAATGATGTCATCAACATAGAGTAGAACAATCAGAACACCGGAGGGAGAGTGCTTAACAAAGAAGCTTGTGTCATGTTCATTTTTCCCAAATCCATAGTCAGTATGGAAGCCGGAGAGACGTTGATACCAAGCTCTAGGCGCTTATTTCAAATCATACAAGGATTTCTGTAGTTTACACACATGATGAGGGTAGCGCTCATCGATATAACCTGGAGGCTGCTTCATATAGATTTCATCAGGAATAACCCCGTGAAGAAAAGCATTGGAGACATCTAACTGATGAAGAGGCCAGTTGTGATTCACAGCTAGGGACAAAACCAACCGAATAGTCTGCTGTTTAACAACTGGGCTGAAAGTCTCAGAGTAATCCAAGCCATATTCCTGTGTATATCCCTTTGCCACTAGACGGGCTTTGTACCTGGAAACAGAGCCATCAGAGTTATGTTTAATTTTATAAATCCACTTACACCCAATAGGAACACGATCTGAAGGTGCCGGAACGAGATCCCATGTGTGTTGACTGATCAAGGCATTATATTCTTCATCCATGGCCTGACACCAATAACTATTCTGGGAGGCTTCCTTATATGTAACCGGCTCTGTGGTAGGTGGGGAAGAGGGCTGAGTGGAGGTGGAATAAAGTTTGGGTTTGAAGATGCCACTCCGTGCACGAGTTGTCATCGGGTGGCGTATGGGTGGGGGTGGTGGTGGGGAGGGAATAGGGGATGATTCGGGACTACTCATGGTGGGGGAGAGGCTACCAAATTGTATAGGAGTGGGAGGGGAATGGGGCTGGATTGATGGGCAGGTGGGTACGGTTCTGGGGCTGGGTGGGTTGCGGATTTCGGGTTGGCAAGGGGTGGGGTTCGTTCGGGTGGTTTGGGATGATGGGGTTGGTTGGGTTGGGTGTCGGGTTACAAGGTGGCATGGGGTGGGGTTCGGTCGGGGGAGTTGGGGAGATTGGGTTGATTGGGTTGGTTGACCCGTGTGAGCGTGGTTGGGAAAGAGAGGAAGGATCCCACGGAAAACCGGGGACGGTGTAGGAGACGACCCTAATTGTGAAGAAACGGTGGAGTACGGGAAGTGATTTTCTTGAAATTGGACATGACGAGAGATGTATACACGACCCGTGGTGCGATCAAAACACCGATACCCTTTGGAGGAAGAGTCATAGCCAAGGAATATGCAAGGTTTGGACCGGGGTTGGAATTTATTAGTGATTTCATGACGAAGACATGGATAGGACAAACACCCAAAAATTCGAAATATAGAGTAGTCTGGAGGTTTGTGAAAGAGAGACTCATAGGGTGATTTGTGATTTAAAGACCGTTTGGGCATGCGATTGATCAGAAAATTCGCCGTGGCTAAGGCTTCAACCCAAAATTTTGCTGGGAGAGACGCAGTGCAAAGGAGTGTGACAAGGGTTTCAACTAAGTGACGGTGTTTCCGTTCTGCTACCCCATTTTGCTCAGGAGTGTATGGACAAGATTTTTGATGTAGAACCCCCAAACTTTGTAAGAACAAGCCAAATTTTGTGTTGACATATTCCCGCCCATTATCAGTTCTAAAAATATTAATTTGTGTATTGAACTGATTTTGAACCATAGATTGAAAACTCAGAAAAGCATCAAATGCATCAGACTTGTGTTTAAGAGGGTACACAAAACAAAATTTGGTAAAATCATCAATGAAATTAATATAAAAGTGAAAACCTCCAAAGGAGGGTACAGAGGTAGGTCCCCAAACATCAGAGTGAACAAGTTCAAAAGGAGCAGACGCTTTAGTTTGCGACACAAGGAAGGGGAGTTTATGAGATTTAGCAACAGAACAAGAATGACAATGATCAAGTTCCTGAAATTTAAAACCTAATTGAGATAACAGAGACTTGGTGACTTGAACAGAGGGATGACCAAGCCGGCAATGCCATTGATAGGGAGTGACTTTGACAGAGTTGACCACTGGTGACGAACTGAAGGCAGGGAGAGAATATAATCCACGCTCACAGGGGCCCTTGAAAAGAACTTGGTTGGTGGTGTTGTCCCGAATCATAAAATCCTTTGAAGTGAAAAGTAGGGAACAGTTATTATCTTTGGTTAATTGATGAACGGATAAAAGGTGAGAATTAATATGAGGAGAATGAAGAAGATTGGTTAATGTAAAGGTATGGTTTGGAGTGGTGAGTATACCTGAGCCTGTATGGTCAATAGGATAAGTATTACCTCCCGCAGTTGTAATAGAATTGGTGCCATGATAGGGTGAAGAAGTATGTAGCCGAGAAAAATCAGACGTCACATGGGTGTTCGCTCCAGTATCTAGATGCCAGTTCGGATTGGTTTCAGCAGATTGATTGGTGTAGTATGCCTGTGGAGGACCGGAGTAAGATTCATCGTAGCGGTGCCAACAATTCCAGACCGCATGACCGGTCTTACCACACAGTTGACACGTGATGCCGGCCCCACGCCCACCACCGCGACCTCGCGGTTCCTCACGGTAGGAAGGCAGCCGGCCTCCTCTGCCGCTGTAGCTGCTGCCGCGGGAGGGCCCTCCACGGCCACGATATGGCCCACGGCCACGACCCCGGCCAGTACCTCGTCCTGAATTGGTGAATAATGCATGGTGAAGATCTGTTGACGAGGGAGAACCAGTGTCACCAAGGTGCAATTTCTTCTCAAAGGTGAGATTTAATTCTTCCGAGAGCAACCACGCAGATACTTGATTAAAAGTGACGGTTGCAATATTAGTACGAACGTTTTGTTTGAGCGAGGCATAGTCCGTAGGGAGGCCTCGAAGCACACACAGGATAATATCTTGTTCAGAGATGTCCTCATGAGCCAATTTCAGAGATGAGACAATAGTGAGAACAGTGTCCAGGTATGTTTGCATGGAATCAGTGCCCTTTTGAATGCTATGTAGGCGCTCCTTCAATTGAAAAATATGAGTACGTGATAGAGAATTGTACCGTTGTTCGAGGTGATTCCAGATCGCAGCAGAGGACGGAAGAGCATGAATATGAGTCTGAACGGTTGGAGAAACAATAGCAAGAAGACAGGCCCGGATTTGAGCATCAACAAGAACCCATGAGTCATAAGCAAGATTGGGTTTCATAACTGGCGGTTCATCCTTGCTAGGGGCGGCAGCTTTCTCGTCCAGAACAAGGGGTGGAGGAGGCACTTCTGAACCATCAACATATCCGAGGAGACGATGAGCGATGAGATTTGCACGAACCGTAACAGACCAAGAAGGATAATTTGTATCATCAAGTTTGACCGGAGTTAGAGATTGTATTGAATTATGATTTCAACTCAAGGAAATAATTGTGTACAAGGTAGTTTATATAGATGGAGATTCCTACATCAATTAGGATTCTCCAAATATGGTAATTAACTATAATAACAATCCTTCTATAACTATAACTATTACCATAGTTATCTAACATATATATATATATATATATATATATATATATATATATATATATATATATATATATATATATATATATATATATATATATATATATATATATATATATATATATATATATATATATATATATATATATATAACACATATAAACACACATATATTACTCTGTATCTCGTGAAACATTTTAAGTACTTAACAATTAATACTGGTTGACATTGTTGTAGCATTTATTTTCAATCTTTTAGTTTTCAATTTTCATTATTGTCCAAAAATTAGGAAAAAGTAGGACAATCCAAATCCGCTCCGTTTTGTCCCGGTCCCGAAAAATATGGGATAAAGTGGGATAGGCTTATGGTTCGAACCGTTCCGAACCGTTTGAATATAACGGGACAGGACGCGGGATTGTAAGAAACCCGAACCGTCTCGACCCGTGCCCACCCTTAGCTACAATTGCGGTTTAGGACTAAAATGAGTGTTAAAATCTGGCCAGACTTATCCAATGCTCCTAATAAATAATAATTTGGCCAAGTGGGAGAATGTAAGAATATTATGTGGCCCTCACAATTATTTATCTTATTAATTGATCAATTACCATAATTATCCAATTATATTATTGGTAATTACTTGATGGGCGTAATTACTATTCCCATAAATAATTAGGGTTTCCTCTTGGGTGTATTATAAATAGAGGCCATGACAACTAAAGAAGAAAAAGGAGATATCATAACATCACACGCCGAACCAAAAACCCTATAAGGGATTTTCGGCCTTCCTCTTGTCTCTCTAATTCGTGATCATCAAGATCACCTAATTGCATCCTAAGCAATACACCCTAAAGAGGAACCCGATCAAGATCATGTCTTTGTCCCGTAGTCATATGATCACGAGTCTACGAAGTATTATTTAATCATTAGTCTCGTCTCATTATATGCTTGAAGAATGCTAATTCAACACACTGCTCTTCTTCCAGTACGGTACATATTTGCTCTCAAGAGAGGGAATGTTAAAAACAGTATAATTAAGCAACTTTATTTAGTAACCATGGAGTATATATTTACGAACAAGTTATATGGCCACTCATTTGAGTTATCACAGAGGACATTGTCCCAATTGGAACATGTATGATGTTTCGTTCGTAAAATTGTTGGTTTTACTCCTAACCTGGTAATCAACCGGCTGTGTCCTGGTCCCAATCCATTCTCCACCCATGTCAATTACAGGCTGAAAAGAGTAAATTTTGGAGTCAAAATTTTGACACTGAACTCAACTAAATCTTTCCCGTAATTAACATGGTTAGAGGAGTGGATTAGAGTCAGGATTAGGTGAGGACTTACTAATGGGGTTAAAAGATAAGAATTATCAATTTTACGAATTAAACATCGTAAAGAGGTAGTGTCTTCCGCAACCACTTAAAAAGAGTGGCCATAGAAGCTGGCCATATATTTATGCATACATGACATCATATGCTAGTTTGCTGAAAAAGACATTCTTTACGACCATGTGATGGCCACTTGACTACCCACAACATGTACTCCTTCGGACCATTCAATTCTCCCAAACATGTTAGTACCCGAAGCCTCCATTGTTGTAGCAGTAAATGTCACTCTGTATGATTGTGTCTCACCCACATCAGTAAAAGAAAGAGTTTGTGGTTCTACCAATATTTCAACCCCATCATGGGAAGACACATAAACTTCGTACGTCCCAGATTCTCCTACGTTAGTGAGTGTCCGCGTGTAGTTGATTAAGGATTTCCCGCCCGAAAAAACAACTGCGAACGATGGGTAATTGAGATCTGTTACGCTGTAAGTTCGATTCGGGTCGCAACTGAAGTTTTTTCTTGCCAATATTAAGATTTGGGATGGAGTGTAGTTCAAAGCGCAGATAAAGTCGAGATAATCATCTGGTTTTATGTCATAGACGAGCCCTGGATCAAAAGCGGATATTGGGTCGATGTGACCTGACCCGTAATCAAATGGGGTGGATGGCTCCCCTGTTGCAGCATCTATTAGCTGGTCGCCAGACATGTAGGCCGAGTAAGCTGTGGTCATAAGTGCCGATCGGACAGCGGCGGGGCTCCAGTCTGGGTGCTCCGCCTTAACGAGGGCGGCTACACCACTCACGTGTGGACACGACATTGAAGTCCCTGATTCCATGTTAAACTCCACCCGTCGATTATCTTCTGGAAAACCCGTTGGGCCTCTGGCCCCAGTCCATCCGGCCAGAATATTGACTCCCGGGGCAATAAAGTCTGGTTTCAGTATTTCTGGCGTGAGTGGATTGGGGCCACGTGAGCTAAAGGCTGCCACCACAGGTGACGGCTTGATGCCTACTTTTGTTCCCAGGAAGGAAATAGCAGTTGTCGCGTTGGGATTGGAGAACAAGTAAGCCTTCACGGCGTCGCCGGTCTTTTTGCTGACATGTGTCGCCGGAAGTATATGAGCATCCGCCACCAATTCGTCTCCCACCTGGGCGGTGTTCACCAGCACCATCCCCACCCCGCCGGCGGCTTTTACCACCAATCCCTTTCGAACTCTTGAATTTGTCCCCCTCTCGCAAAGTACAATTTTGCCCTTCACCTTCTCCGGATCCAGACTCCCGTTCAAACACAGATTCCCATCACTACGAACACTAACATTTCCGCCGTAGACGAAGGGGAGCGCCTTGGCCGGGAGCGGAACGCCTCTATAAAGTGACACTCCAGGAAGTTTAATTCCGTTACCGAGCCTCACCGGAGCCGGGAAAGTACGGTCAAGAGTTCCGGCGCCGACGCTCACGATCCACGGCGCGACGTTGGTCACACTATAAGCGTCGGGACCGCTGTTTCCGACAGAGCAGGAAACAAGAATTCCTTTCTCCGCCGCGGCAAGTGCTCCAACAGCAACGGAGTCACTGAAATAGTCGTCGTAGTAATCGCTGAGAGACAGCGAGAGGACGTCGACGCCGTCTCCGATGGCGGCGTCCATGGCGGCCAAGACGTCGGAGTCTAAACACCCGCCTTTCCAGCAGGCTTTGTAAGCCGCGACCCTGGCGTTTGTAGCCATTCCCCGAGCAGTTCCCTTTGCGTAACCGAGAAGATTGGCACCGGGAACTTGCGACCCTCCGGCGGTTGAGGCTGTGTGGGTCCCATGTCCATTGTCGTCTCTGGGAGACCTGTACTCGAGAGACTCGTTGACTGGCCCCTTTTCTGCCTCATAACCTTTTAGGAAGTACCTAAACATTAACATAATTATATACGGAGCATACTTAAACCCGTCGGCTTTATACGGAGTAGCAAAAGAGTTTTGTAAGTTTGTAAGTTTTAAAAATTATTCCCCTCGGAGTATTTTGTAAGTTTTAAAAATTATTCCATTTCAGAAAAAATATATTCAATTTTTATATAAATTTATTATCATTAGATTCATTTTGAAACATAGCTTTAAATATACTATTTTTATAATATATATTTATACAAAAATGGAATTAAATGTTATTATCCTAAAATAAAGTTGACACCGATTGGACCGTGAACCGGATATCAATCCGGTCCGGTTCAACATCAAAACCAGCCCTTGCATTGACCCGTTCAAAACCGGCGGACCGGCTGACCCGGGTCAGCCCATCCGGTTCACGGTTTCCAATCAAAATGCTTTAAATTTGATTAAAAATTTCCAAGGCAGGGTTCGAACCTGCCACCAAGGCCGGGGAAATGAGCTCCTAACCAAATGAACTGCTACAGCTTTTGTTGACCATGCCATGCATTGTGGTATATATTACCTTTTTAAACTATTTAGAGAGTATTTTTAAAAAAACTTCAAATTACTTAAAAAAGAAATATGTTTATATAATATAGTTATATTGTTGATTTTTAAAGTAGTTCAAACTTAAATATAATTAGTATAAATTATTTTTTATCTTAAGAAAACTATAAATAATCTATACTTAATGTATTATCTTTTATCTTTAAATTATTAATTATAATTTAATATATTGCTTTTTTATATTTTCAATCATTTTAATCAACTAAAATATAAATTTTTCAATCTTTAAATTATTAACTAAAATCATTTTAATCAACTAAAATAAGAATTTATTATCTTTTTTTTATTTTTTAAAAATATAAGTATTACCTTATAATTTAAGTGTGTGTTAGACATTCAATATTAATTTTTAATAATAATAAAAGTAATAGAAAAAAATAGAAATTGTAAATTAAAATATATACAATGATATTAAAACTAGATGAAGTAAAAACACAAGCTAAATACTTTTTTAACTAAAAATATCTAATGGTATAATATAAAATATTAATATTTTAATTATAGTTTGACCGAGTCGTTGACCCGAGTTAACCCCGGTTCAACTGGTTAACCCTTGACCCAGTGCTTTGTTCGAGTCGACGTCCGGTCCGGTTTGCAAAACATTACTTGACACTATGCACTAGTCTCACAATGTTTTTTGAACATTATGAACATTGTAACTTTTTTTAAAATAAAAATATGAAATATTTATTTCCATATCCTCCTTTTTTTCTCTTAGTTTAACCTTCCTTGACGTCCCCATCCAAAAACTAACTTCTCATTTCACATTTCACAATCTCTGACATTAATAAACTCTGTATCTATTTTTATATAATTATATATTATAAAATAAAATATCTCAAAACTATTTTCAAAATTAATCTATTAATATTAAATTTAAATAAAAGTTTAATTTATTTTTTCTATAATATGGTGTCAAAGTTGAAATTGTTTGACCAAAAATGTTAAATTGGGAAGTTAAGTATAAGATGGAGGGAGTAATTTTTTTCTTTCATTTTTTCAAATTTGAGAAACTATTTCAAAGTTCAAACCTCGCACCAACGAGCTTCCGGTTGCAATTCAAGGCGGTGAAATTGGTACCCGTCTCGCACGCGCCTTTCCACGAACTCGGAACCGGGCCAAGCCCATCATCTTTGAAGCTCCTGCTCTCCGGCCAGACGCCAGTGTCGATTACTCCGATGACAATGCCGCTCTCATCAGCAACCAACCCGGGCAACAAGTAATCCGATTCAAGTCCCAGGAACAATGGGGTTCTTGTTGTGTGGAGCACGTACTTCCTCTCCGGCCTCACAGACAAAACCCCAGCCTGATTTTCAAGAAACAGGGCTTCATCCACCGTGAGCCTGGCTGAGAACCCGTGGGCCGCGGTTTCGTACACGTAAATCATCTCTTCCGATTCGGAGACCGATTTGAGAGCCGATTCGTACCAGTTCCTGTGGTGATTATTGAAGCCGGGAGGCATTTGCAGCTTGGCCATGTGAACAATGAATGTCTGCTTTGTCGCCCGCGCTGGCATTGGGGAGGCGTGGTATAGTTTGGATGGTGTCATGATGAGTATTATTGCCATTATCACTATGGATTTGAACATTTTGTTGGTGCGTTGGGACATTTTGATCGACTTTGCATGCCAGCTTAATGGATTTATGGGTTGATTATATAGATTAAGGAAATACCCAAGTAACGGAGTTGGTTGGAAATGGGGGTAATTTCCCTCAAAAGGATAACCGTACGTGGAAGGGAAATGATTCATTAATCATTACACTCCCAACTAGGGGTGGGGGGTCAAGAATCCCAAAACCATTGTATCGACTGAAATCTTCCGGCCCCGTCTTCATAATGTTGTGTTTTGTTTCCAAACCATTTTAAAATGGGACAGGAGCAAGACACATAAATATTTTCTCGTTCTGTCCCATTGTCGTGTGTATATGTATACTTTTATTTATTTATATGATGATGTAACACAAAAAAAAAGTATCACAATTTTTATTTTTTCCAATATAGATATAAAAATCATCTTGAATTGATTCTAAAAAATAGGCTAAGACTGGAATACTTAAAAATCCATACCGTTCTAACTCGACCCACCCAAATTATGGCTCATAACTTTTATGAAATTTATAGTCTTCACTTTTGATGTATGTTGTAACATATTTTCACGTGTCCTTATTTTTTTGCTTTTAAAAACATTCTAAATGAATATATCATTTTTTATTATTTTGCTAGTCAAAGTTGGTCGTCTCCACGTTATGTATTTTATATTTTTGTATCTAGTTTTGGATAATGACAAAGCGAGACAATATGAACCCGTTCTGTTTTATCTCAATCTCGAATATTAAGGGAAAAAATGGAATAAGCTTGTGGCCCGCACCGTTCCAAACTGTTTAAAAAAAACGAGACAAAACGGGAGATCTGACTATATATATAAAATCCTAACTGTCCCGACCCATGCCCACCCTTACTTCCAACTCAAGAAAAAAAGAAAGATACTTGAGTTGGGAAAGCGTTATATGCTACATTGCTACACGTCTTTGGTTCATCGAATCATATGTGGGGGGGAACTAAACATAAACATGGTGAGGAAAACACATTGTCGCTGATACTTTGTTTCGGCTGCATGTTTTACCTAACGGTCTTTGTTCTAAGCTCTTTGGATTTGAGCTTGGTCATCAATGCGTGCGTCCCACAAAAGGAGAAATATTTCGGTGAGTTGCACATAATAATGTGTGAAAAAGTGATTGTGAATAACCTTTAAGTTTTGAACATATAGCAAGTGAGTGAAACACACAGTAAGACTATTGAATTCATGCAAGGTGACCCAATTTGTGTATTGGATCACATATAATATTGCAACGTAGTGCTAGTGCTACACTAGAGTGTTTAATAAGTGCTACACATCAACTCATCAAGTCTACTCTCCAAGTCTACCATTGCTTCTCCTTTCTTGTTATTAATTAATTACAGCCATTAATCTTGAGTCCCTTGTCTTTGAGGTCTCGCATTATTGTTTTTGTAGCCTCGGTGCTAATAATTTACGAGGCGATTCCCGTGACATTAATTACCAGGTAATGTTATGGAAATCTCTCCGAATAATTTCAGGGATAGAATAGAGTTGGAATGGTGAAATCATGCATAATGTCTATGGCCGTATAAACAAAAAAAAAACACTTTGTACCCCATATAAATTAAATTGAGATGGGATTTTTTCTAGGGAAGATCGGATATCCTTTATCAAGCCATTTGATTATTTTGAACAATATGGCACACTACTTGTACTTCCTTTTTATTTGATATAGAGTGCTTCGTTATGGTATCTAGTAGGGAGTACCACAAAAAAATGATTCGACTCATTTTTTACTCGTATTTGAGACCTGATTTAGAGTGATTTCTTTTATATTAATACTAAGCGTTTGTACTCGTGCGGTGTAGGGCAGAAAACTAATTAAAAAGTTAAAAAGTAAAAATAAGTAATTTTGTCATTATTTTTCTTAGTTAAAACAACTAGGGCATTATTAGTGGTCTAAATTATTAGCATAAATCAGCTTCATGTGAACACATTTTGTCAATGACAACTCCACACATTAATTAATTAGATATCTATGTAATTAATTATTTTAATACTCCTAAAATCAAACATTGTACAAATCAAAGAACTAAATACTACTCCCTCTATTCTCAAAAACACTTCTTCTTTCAAATTTTTTACTTCCAACAAAACACTTCTATTTTCTATTAAAAAATTATTTTTACCTTACTTTTTCATACCCTACCTATGACTATACTAGATATACATGAGTGAGTTTCTTGAGACATAAGGATGATGCTTTAGATGCGTTTAGCTCTTTGTGCAACAAGATGCAAAACGAGAAGCAACTAAAAATCAAGAAAGTTATTCATGTAAGGAGCGATCATGGAGGTGAGTTTGATAGTCAACCATTGAGCAACTATTGTGACAGTTGTGGAATCTTACACGAATTCTCCACACCAAAAACCCCTCGAAAAAATGGAGTAGTAGAAAGGAAAAATAGGCATGTACAGGAAATGGCAAGAACCATGCTTGCGAATAATAATGTAGAATAATACAAAATATTATTATATAGAATGTGTCTTGCGAAAAAACTTTCGGTAGCATTACAGTAGTATTATTGATTTTGAATGTTTTTTCAAATATTAAAATGATTGGATGCTAAATTATTGATTATTACTCCTTATCTTAAAAAATTGCATTGGAAAGAATTAATGCTTTTGAAAAATCAATTTGAAAGCATAATTTGAATTTACATTCAAATACTAAATTTTTTATTTTATTTTATTTAAGGTATGATATATGAATAGTAATAAATGTAATCACAACTAAAGAAACGGGCCGGGACCCCATGACTCCCAATTCCTGGATCCCCCTCTGGTTTGCACCCCTACGTTTATCTTCTTCTTCGATTGTTCAGATTTTAAACGTTTCGTTCTCCCAATCTCCTCTCCTAACGGATCAGCTTGCATCTAATGTTCAATGTTGCTTCTCTGGATCATATTCTCGGTACTTGATTCCGCCTTAGATAGCAAAATCACATAAGATGTTGGCATGAATCCCAGGAGTATAGTGATGTAGCTTTCCCACACTCAAGCCATCCCCTTCGGACCAGTCTAGCAGCTAGTTTCGAGAAATAACCCTAAACTCCAAGGTCTCCCACCATCGTGCTTCACCTCTCCAGATTCAACCATGGGTTTTTAAAATTTTTTTTAGGCCAAATAGCTCCGGTGCCCCCTGTGGTTTGGAAAATTGGCATCAATACCCCCTCTAGTTTCAAAAATTACTTCTAAAGTCTCCGTGGTTTCTAAATGTTGTACCCGTGCCCCCTCTGATCATTTTCCGGCCATTTTCCGGCGAAGAGGGAGCATTTGCGCATAATTTTTAAAACATAGGGGGCATTCGTGCTCATTTTTTATTTTTCGTTTATTAGAAAAATATGGAAAAATAATAAACGATTATTTCAATCACAGTTGCCTTTGGGTTTTGGTCGACGCATCGGCAGGCCAAGTGTGCTACCAGTGCTGCTGTCTTCTTGGAGTATTGGCCTTCCATTCTCGGGTCTAATATCTCGAAGAACCTATTGATGCGAGTTAAGCGAGGTCGGGCAAACTCCATGAGGCTTAGCTCTCCGGTAGGCCTTCTTGTGTCCAATGCTCTCCTTCTAGTTAGCATCTCAAGTAACACAACCCCAAAGCCATGAGCATCATATCTCGTGGTTAAATGCCCTAAATGAGTTAGAAGTGGAACATCTTTTAAGATATGACAAAAAAACATAGAGAGAGAGATTAATGTGTGAATGAGTTCAATGGGACCGGTTTGATGGGGGCCAAAAAACAAGTTTTGGGGTTCATCTGGGGATTAATTTGGACAAGTATAAGGGTCACTACTCATGATGTACTCAAGAGCGGCATAACCGTAAGCACCTATGACTACAGTTGAGACATGAGTTTGATCTCCAACAGGGCCATCTTTGGTAAGCCCAAGTCAGAAAGCTTGACATTCAAATCCTGAGGTATCAAATTTATCTAAACTACTATTAATACAGCTCAACAACTACTCTTAAGGGCCCATCTGCATAGATGACTAATTGATAGAATGATTACGTACTAACCGCATCCAATAGAATGTTTGCGGCTTTGAAGTCCCCCTCCCAACATCCAATGCAATCTTCATTCTTTTCAATAGTGTCACGATAGGGCACACTTCTGCACGCAGGATATACACAGATGAATGATAACAGTAGATTACTTTAAAAAAACACTTAAGACTAATACAATGCACAAAGGAAGAAAAAATATCTATAAAGCATCATTTAATAATCCGTTTGTGTATGATATTGTGTATGCAATAACATAACAAAAAGTCGTGTGTAGAATTGATTTTTTTAGTAAGGTCTGCAATAGCATAGAGTTTTCTAGAGGTATGTCTGGATTCTAGAAAATACCTGAGAAAGGAAAAGGAATGCTAAAAAATTATACTCCATATAAATGTCAATATGTTTAGATTTCTTAGTCTTTATAAATATGACATAAAAACACAGTGATTATCGACAAATATTTAATATTGATTTATTGAATATTAGCCTATTTCTTCCCCTCATATTTTGTTTCCGTGTTTTCTTCCATGTAGCTGACCCCACCTAGTGGGATAAGGCCTTGTTGTTGATGTCGTTTTCTTCCTAACTTCCTTTTGTAGAATTATTAGCGTTCCAAATGGACCCCAAAAGATAGATATAAAGATAGATACTGCAAGTAACTGGCAAATCAGTGAAGTACTAACCAGAAAACAGGTGTTCCTCAAGGCTGCCGGAGGCCATGTACTCATAAACTAATAGCCTATGGTCATCCTCACAACAGTATCCAATTAGCTTCACGAGGTTAGGGTGTCGGAGCTGAGCCAAGTAGTTGACCTCTGCCTGCATTGTGAAACTGTCAAGTGTGTATAGGATTTATCTGCAAAGTATAAATGATGTTCAGAGTCCACAAAGCTCCTTAATTAAAAGATGACCTTTTCTAAAAACAAGAGTGTTCTCGACTAAACAACCTACTTACTTACTTAGAGTACTAACAAATGGTTTGGTCCTAAGAGCAAGAGCATTTTGATTTTAGATAAGATAAGTATATTTTTTTCCCATATCAATAACCACTAGGCAAAAAAAAAATTGAAAAAACATTTGTTAAACTCGGAGGGTAAGATCATAGACTAATAGCTATTATGCAGAGTATAGTTTATGAAAGGTAATTCTGTGTAAAGAATCAAGTACAAAATAAATACTTTGTAGTGATGTAGTCGTCTGCTTGACCTAGGCATTTTTTAAATTAAATCCAAAAGCTGATTAAGATATTCTACAAGCACTTGTCATGTAGTTCTTTGCAATATCTTCTAAAATCACAAATATATAGCAAGATATGACTTGTTAGCTCTCCGAAATCCTCCCCTCTAAAAACCTCCATTCTGATAGGGTTAGAACAATAATAGAAAAAGCTGAATTGGAGAAGAGGAAATCGGTTAAACTGCTGAAACGAATTAGATCAGCTATATGCATTGATATATAAGTCCAGGCAGTGACATCATAAGACCAATGCTTAAACAAAATAACAAATTGACCCTTCACCAATTGTTAACTATATGTAATAATACTCTGTAATAATAACACTGTAACAATACTCTCCCCTTAACCCACCTTTTGCCCTCAAGAAGTGAGCTCAATGAACTTTGGAAATTGCAGCAACATCTCGTCTGAATACTCCCATTGCAGGGAAAACCATATTCCTCGAATGGGGAATGAAATACATCAATGCCTACTACAACTCCCTGCAATACATACATCTTTTTACACTATGTTTGGTTTAAGCAATTTGGAAGGAAAAGAAAAGAAAATGATTTTCTTTCATTTTCCTCACCGAAATGCGAGGAATTTGGTTTTCCTTTTTCTTAGTACATTTTGCTCTCATTATCTTTTCCTCTCACTTTTGCTTTCTTTTTCTCATTAACCAAACTGAAAAAATAGTTTTCCATCTCAATTTCTTATATTTTCCCTTACAAATTCCTTGAACCAAACATAGTGTTAGTAAGGTAGAAAAGATGATTATTTTGCTATGAAATCTTTCTGAACCTATTTAGACTACTTCAAGTGGTATACAATCTCTTCTTTTGAAATTCATTCTGAATTAATTTTTATTAAATTTGGGTTCTCAAACAATTGGTGATTATTAATTCATATTTTTTCCCAGATTCACTGGACCGCTGAGTTTTGTAACTGCCCCCTTTAAACCTAATCTTATCCTAAGGTAAAATATTTCTTTTACTCTTTCTCTATTGAATTTTTGAACTGTGCTAGATGAATTAGGTTCAATTTTGTGTAAATTGTTTAAATTTTCCATAATGTAGGAGGGTGTAGCTACCCTTTATTTTGATGCAATCTGTTCCCCATTCGTAAACTCTACATAAAAGGTGACAAGGTGTGTGCTCAGACTTTTGAAATATATCAAAGAGAGACTGGAAAAAGGCTTCACAAGTTATTAAATTCTTTTGACATTTACATTTGAGATATTTCATTATTTTTTGTTGATTGTTTTTTTACTCAGGTCATTTTAAAATGGTTTTCTTCAAATAAAGAAGGGCTTGAAAGGATAACTCACTCCACGTTCCCCATTTCCAAATATGCCATAAAAACAGACTCTTTCTCATTTAGAGCACTTCGTGTAGCCGAAGGAAATCTCGCGTTTTTCTTATTCTGCACACTTTGTGGCTGGATTTGGAAATCCATCTGTTGAAGCGCCACAATGTGGACTGGGGTACAGCAGAGCGCGTTCTTGGATTATTTTTGGCTTTTCCCTGTGTGTAAATCAGTCCCAAGGGAAACGAGAGGCAGAGAGCTGAAACGTGAATCTTCTTCCATCACCTACTATACCTTTGTGAGCTCTCATCACCATGGGATCCTGTTTCAGCGCTAGAAAACTGCAAAATCCAGAATCATCAGGTTATACAGAAATTAATTGCTCCATCTTTAAACTGTGTTGAATCTTGATTTTTGACTTATAATGCAGACTGGTAGTGTAAAAAATTTAATTTTTTTACTTCAATTCTTTTTGTTTAATTTTTTTACTTAATTATTGAGTTGGCCGGACTTGATAGGCCTAGCTGATTTCTGGGCCAAAAGCAACCTCAAACTACCAGTAGTACTGTGTTGTATCGTCATTCTTATTTTAAAGGAATGCTATCAAGCCTTAGATAGATACATTGACAGAGGTTGTTTTTAGGTCATGTTGAACATTAATGGTTTTCAACGCAGAATTCTTGTCATTAGTATTTTTCTGAATATAAACAAATGCATAATGCAGTTTGTCGTGCGGAGGCTACATCTATAGCGAAAGCCAAAACTGTCAATGATTTGAGAAGTCCAGGGGAATGAGATCTTGTTGTATATACGTACGAAGAAATGATAGTGGCAACCAATTCCTTTCAATCTGTTCTCGGCAGAGGTGGTTTTGGCATCTTTTATGAAGGATTCATAGGTGAAAATGGTAGAGTTGCAATCAAAGAGCGTGATCTTGAAAGCCAACAGGGCGACGGTGAATGGCTGGTAATTCCTTGAAGTATTGGGCTAATGATGTAATTGCGTGGACATATCTAGCTGATTGATTTCTGATCAGCAGACTCCTTCTCGGGTGAGAAACAAATTTGCAATAAACTGCTTAAAAGGGGGAGTTGGGCCGTGATGAAGGTTTTGGTCCACTGGGAGAATGTGAGGAGGCTACATGGGAGTATTCGGAAGAGATGTTGTTGCAATTTCCAAAGTTCATCAAGCTCACTTCTTGAGGGA
This sequence comes from Cuscuta australis, assembly GCA_003260385.1. Taxonomy (NCBI): domain Eukaryota; kingdom Viridiplantae; phylum Streptophyta; class Magnoliopsida; order Solanales; family Convolvulaceae; genus Cuscuta; species Cuscuta australis. The sequence continues at coordinate 554,305 of NQVE01000192.1, forward strand.
AAAAAGTGGGTTAAGGGGACAATATTGTTACAGTGTTATTATTACAGAGTCTCCGTCCGAGAATGATGTTCCCATTCTAGTCTTTTTTTCGTCCGGAAATGATGTTCCGATTCTACCTTTTTATTACATTTCTTCCAAAAATGCCCCTCACTAAATTTCTTTTCTTTTATCTTTTTTGTCCGTTCCTCTTTTGTCAACTACCTTCATCCGATTTCTCTCTCTCTCTAACCTTGCGTTTCCCCCATCCCCTTCATCTTCTACCTTTTCTTCTTCTCTCACTCTTGCTTCATGTCCTTCATCCGATCTTTTCTTTATTTTCTTTCTCTCTCTCTTTTCTCTGAAAGATCTACTCCCTCTATTCTCTCTGCTGCTTCTTCTTCTTCTTCTAGATCTGTGCTAGATCTGGGGCTAGCGCCGATTTTGTAATAGATGGCGGTCATGAGAGTTGGGATGGTGGTGGATCTGCGGAGATCTATGCGTAATGTTCTTCTTCTCGTCTTTACCCTTCTTTTTTATCTTTCTCCCAGCAATGGCGATGGTGGTAGCTGGGGATGATTGGTGCGATTGGTGGTGGGGGGGGGTGCAATGGTGATTGTGTCTGGCAGAGATGTTGGGGCGGCGACAATTGTTGTTAGGGTTGACGGTGATGGTGTAAAGGCAGAGGTGGCGGTCAGCAGTGGGGGCTGGGCAGCAGGGGGTGGCGGCGGCAACAATGGTGGCTGGGTGGTAGTTCAGGGAGCTAGGGTTTGGGTAGTGGTTCAAGTGGAAAATCAAAGAAAATAAGAAGGGTATTTTAGACATTTTCATTCTAAAGTCAGCACTCGAAAAGTCAAATTGGGAACATCATTCCCGGACGGAGGGAGTATTACATATAGTTAACAATTGGTGAAGGGTCAATTTGTTATTTTGTTTAAGCATTGGGCTTATGATGTCACTGCCTGGACTTATATATCAACGCATATAGCTGATCTAATTCGTTTCAGCAGTTTAACCGATTTCCTCTTCTCCAATTCAGCTTTTTCTATTATTGTTCTAACCCTATCAGAATGGAGGTTTTTAGAGGGGAGGATTTCGGAGAGCTAACAAGTCATATCTTGCTATATATTTGTGATTTTAGAAGATATTGCAAAGAACTACATGACAAGTGCTTGTATAATATCTTAATCAGCCTTTTGATTTAATTTAAAAAATGCCTAGGTCAAGCAGACGACTACATCACTACAAAGTATTTATTTTGTACTTGATTCTTTACACAGAATTACATTTCATAAACTATACTCTGCATAATAGCTATAAGTCTTTGATCTTACCCTTCGAGTTTAACAAATGTTTTTTCAATTATTTTTTTTTGCCTAGTGGTGATTGATATGGGAAAAAAATATATTGATCTGTATCAAAAATCAAAATGCTCTTGCTCTTAGGACCAAACCATTTGTAGTATTCTAAGTAGGTTGTTTAGTCGAGAACACTCTTGTTTTTAGAAAGGTCCTCTTTTAATTAAGGAGCTTTGTGGACTCTGAACATCATTTACTTTGCAGATAAATCCTATTCACACTTAACAGTTTCACATCCTATACACACTTGACAGTTTCACAATGCAGGCAGAGGTCAACTACTTGGCGCAGCTCCGACACCCTAACCTCGTGAAGCTAATTGGATACTGTTGTGAGGATGACCATAGGCTATTAGTTTATGAGTACATGGCCTCCGGCAGCCTTGAGGAACACCTGTTTTTTGGTTAGTACTTCACTGATTTGCCAGTTACTTGCAGTATCTATCTTTATATCTATTTTTGGGGTCCATCTGGAACGCTAATAATTCTACATAAGGAAGTTAGGAAGAAAACGACATCAACAACAAGGCCTTATCCAACTAGGTGGGGTCAGCTACATGGAAGAAAACATGGAAACAAAATATGAGGGGAAGAAATAGGCTAAAATTCAATAAATGAATACTACCTCCGTCCTATTGTCTTTGTCTAGTTTTGACTTTTGGAACTGTTCATCTAAGCACTTTGACTCATCAAATTTTTTCAATGTGTAAGCCTAAAAATAGTCATGTGTGATCTTGTTTGATTCGTCTTAACATATAGATTATTAATATATAATTTTTATAATTTTTTAATATACAAATTACAAGATAAAATGGATTAAAGAAGTGCATTGGATGGTGTGCCAAAAGGTAAGTGGACAAAGACAGTGGGACGGAGGGGGACGGAGGGAGTATTAAATATTTGTCGATAATCACTGTGTTTTTATGTCATTTTTATAAAGACTAAGAAATCTAAACATATTGACATTTATATGGAGTATAATTTTTTAGCATTCCTTTTCCTTTCTCAGGTATTTTCTAGAATCCGGACATACCTCTAGAAAATTCTATGCTATTGCAGACCTTACTAAAAAAATCAATTCTACACACGACTTTTTGTTATGTTATTGCATACACAATATCATGCACGAACGGATTAATAAATGATGCTTTATAGATTTTTTTCTTCCTTTGTGCATTGTATTAGTCTTAAGTGTTTTTTTAAAGTAATCTACTGTTATCATTCATGTGCGTATATCCTGCGAAGTGTGCCCTATTGTGACATTATTGAAAAGAATGAAGATTGCATTGGATGTTGGGAGGGGGGCTTGCTTTCCTTCATCGTGCAGACATGCCAGTAATATATAGGGACTTCAAAGCCGCAAACATTCTATTGGATGCGGTTAGTACGTAATCATTCTTTCAATTAGTCATCTATGCATGGATTCGTAAGTTGAGGAGAGCAAAGATGAAGCATGACTAGCAATAAAGTATGCTATGTTCTATACAGATGGGCCCTTAAGAGTAGTTGTTGAGCTGTATTAATAGTAGTTTAGATAAATTTGATACCTCAGGATTTGAATGCCAAGCTTTCTGACTTCGGGCTTGCCAAAGATGGCCCTGTTGGAGATCAAACTCATGTCTCAACTGTAGTCAAGGGTACCTACGGTTATGCCGCTCTTAAGTACATCATGGGTAGTGCCCCTTATACTTGTCCAAATTAATTCCCAGATGAGTCCCAAAACTTGTTTTTTGGCCCCCATCAAACTGGTCCCATTGAACTCATTCACGCATTAATCTCTCTCTATGATTTTTTTATCATATCTTAAAAGATGTTCCCCTTTTTAACTCATTCAGGGCATTTAACCACGAGATGTGATATTCATGGCTTTGGGGTTGTGTTACTTGAGATGCTAACTAGAAGGAGAGTATTGGACACAGGTTGGCCTACCAGAGAGCTAAGCCTCATGGAGTTTGCCCGACCTCACTTAACTCACATCAATAGGCTCTCCGAGATATTAGACCCGAGAATGGAAGGCCAATACTCCAAGAAGACAGCAGCACTGGTAGCACGCATGCCGAATTGTGACACTGACTAAGCACAGGTGCAAAATTATTTTGCTAAAGCCAACAACTGGTCGCTTAAGTGTGACAGTGACTAAACACATGCATAATGTAGTTTGTCGTGCGGAGGCCACATCTTTAGCGAAAGCTAAAACTGTCAATGATTTGAGAAGTCTAGGGGAATGGGATCTTGTTATATATACGTACGAAGAAATGAAAGTGGCAACCAATTCCTTTCAATCTGTTCTTTGAAGAGGTGGTTTTGGCATCGTTTATAAAGGATTCATAGGTGAATATGATGCCAAATATTGCAGCAATTCTCGTCCGAATACTCTCATGTAGCTTCCTCACGTTTAACATATTCACCTATGAATCCTTCATAAACGATGCCAAAACCACCTCTGCAAAGAACATATTAAAAGGAATTGGTTGCCACCTTCATTTCTTCGTACGTATATATAACAAGATCCCATTCCCCTGGACTTCTCAAATCATTGACAGTTTTAGCTTTCGCTATAGATGTGGCCTCTGCACGACAAACTACATTATGGATGTGTTTAGTCACTGTCACACTTAAGCGACCAGTTGTTGGTGTTGTTGGCTTTAGCAAAATAATTTTGCACCTATGCTTAGTCAGTGTCACACTTCGGCATGCGTGCTACCAGTGCTGCTGTCTTCTTGGAGTATTGGCCTTCCATTCTCGGGTCTAATATCTCGGAGAGCCTATTGATGTGAGTTAAGTGAGGTCGGACAAACTCCATGAGGCTTAGCTCTCTGGTAGGCCAACCTGTGTCCAATACTCTCCTTCTAGTTAGCATCTCAAGTAACACAACTCCAAAGGCATAAACATCACATCTCGTGGTTAAATATATGCCCTGAATGAGTTAGAAGTGGAACATCTTTTAAGATATGAAAAAAAACCATAGAGAGAGATTGATGTGTGAATGAGTTCAATGGGACCAGTTTGATGGGGCCCAAAAAACAAGTTTTGGGGCTCATCTGGGGATTAATTTGAACTATAAGGGGCACTACTCATGATGTACTCAGGAGGGGCATAACCGTAAGTACCCTTGACTACAGTTGAGACAAGAAAGAAGGGTTGTCACGGACGGAGAGTATGAAAATATAATCTGTACTTTTGTTATTCTTTTTTAATATCAGTTTGATTGGAGATATAATATTTTTTAGAAAAATTGTTTTCAAAGGAATTTAAATCACCATTTTGTTTATGGTTCTTCTAAGTTTTTTGGTTTAATTTTTTAATTACAAAATTAATTAATTTGAAAATAGTTCTTAAGTAATTATAGTCCTGTAATTTAATGAATCAAGAATTTATTTCATGCTCAATATCTTTATTTTTTCATTTATAATAACCTTCGACACAGTTCTCATGTTCTAAATTTTAACATTATTTGTATTATGTCAACCCTTCCATCTATTGAGAATCTCTCAAAATAAAATTTCAGAATTGGGATTTAATTCGTTGAATGACATACTTTAGGATATAAGAATCGTGTTTGAGCTAATTATAAATAAAAGATTATGATGTTATGCACAAAATAAATATAGTATCCCAACAAATTATAAATGTTATTTACGTTTAAAAACCATTTTGAGAATTAAACAAAAGAATGATTTAAAAGAAGGAAAAATTATCCAAAATAATTCCAACTTTACCCGGTTTTTCAAAAATAATCCCACCTTTCATTGGGTCGCCGTTAAATTTCTAATGGAGGGTTAACGGAAATGCCCGTTTTAGGCAACAAAATGAAAGTTGGGATTATTTTTTATGAATTTTCATTTAATTTTTTTAAATTACTTTCTACCTCCATCATTTCTTTTTCCTTTTTTAAAGACTAGTCTAAGTTTAAAAAATATAAATAATAGATATAAAAAATGAAAAAATGAGAAATTAACTAAAATGATACAAAAATAATTAAATAAATAAGGTAATCAATGGGAACTAACTTGAAATTGGTAAAAATAAAATAAAAATATACGGGTGGGTTTTAATATTTTACGCATTATACAACGTATTAATATATCACTTCTTATTTTTTAGAAAAAATTATCTTCAATAATTCCAACTTTACCGGACGGCTTGTTCTTTTAAAAAATAACTAGTACATTAAGACTCCGTATAGTGTGTAAAATGTTAAAACCCATCACTCCGTATATATTTATTTTATTTCTGACCAGTTTCCGTTTAATTTCAATTGATTACATTATTTATTTGATTTATTTTGTATGGTTTTAGTTATTTTTCTCATTTTCATTATTTTTTATATCTATTTTTTTCTAAGGTAAGAATAATCTTTAAAAAAGAAAAGGAAATGGAGGTTGAAAGTAATTCAAAAAATTTAAATAAAAATTTCAAAAAAAAAATTAAAAAACAAAAATTCATAAAAAATAATCCCAACTTTCATTTTGTTGGCTAAAACGGGCATTTCCATTAACCCTCCGTTAGAAATTTAACGGCGACCCAAAACTGACAAATTTTAGTAAAGTTGGGATTATTATGCATCACAGTGAAAGGTGGAATTATTTTTGAAAGACCGAGTAAAGTTGAGATTATTTTGGGTAATTTTTCCTTAAAAGAATTTACACTGGCCAAAACAAGTCCCATGTTTTACAATACCTAAAAACATATTTAACTCAATAAATGAGAAGATGATAGGGCGGCTTAAGGGAATCCTCAATGCAGTTTTGAGAGAGTCTAAGGGACTACAACCCGTTGAACCCTGTTAAAGAATTGGGAAGCGATGCTTGATTATAAAAAAAGTTAGTTTTTTCCCGAAGCACGGGCTTGGGTGATATGCTAGTGTTTGTTAATTGTGATTTAGGTGGATATATTCAATACAGATTCTGTAGGATTCTTTTTGTGTTCTCAGAGTCTATGGATATTCGATTAGGATTTTAAAAATCATTGAAAATCTCTGAGTATTCTATTGAGATTTTAAAATGTCCTAAATTTGATGGTATTGAAAATTCTTTAGATTTTATAAGATTTTTATAAATGATGGATTGTATAGTAATGGTTTTAGATGTGTAGTATAAATAGAAATCCATAATAAAAAATTTTCTAAAAACCCTAAAGATTTTGAGTCTAGGTTGAATCTGAAAGGTGAAGCACGATGGTGGGAGACCTTGGAGTTTAGGGTTATTTCTCGAAACTAGCTGCTAGACTGGTCCGAAGGGGATGGCTTGAGTGTGGGAAAGCTACATCACTATACTCCTGGGATTCATGCCAACATCTTATGTGATTTTGCTATCTAAGGCGGAATCAAGTACCGAGAATATGATCCAGAGAAGCAACATTGAACATTAGATGCAAGCTGATCCGTTAGGAGAGGAGATTGGGAGAACGAAACGTTTAAAATCTGAACAATCGAAGAAGAAGATAAACGTAGGGGTGCAAACCAGAGGGGGATCCAGGAATTGGGAGTCATGGGGTCCCGGCCCGTTTCTTTAGTTGTGATTACATTTATTACTATTCATATATCATACCTTAAATAAAATAAAATAAAAAATTTAGTATTTGAATGTAAATTCAAATTATGCTTTCAAATTGATTTTTCAAAAGCATTAATTCTTTCCAATGCAATTTTTTAAGATAAGGAGTAATAATCAATAATTTAGCATCCAATCATTTTAATATTTGAAAAAACATTCAAAATCAATAATACTACTGTAATGCTACCGAAAGTTTTTTCGCAAGACACATTCTATATAATAATATTTTGTACTCCCTTCGTACCGTGAAACATGTGAGTTTTGCTTTTTAGGAGTGATTTAAGGGGAGTGTATTTTGGTATTGAATTTCCAAAAATGTCCTTTGATGTGATGGGTAAAAGTATGATTTGATGGATAGATTATTAGTAAAAAGGTACTCCTCCGTCCTAAAACTTTCTTCCCAGAACACTATTCCAACTTCACGGAAATTTATATTTATTTGTGTTTTTTCATGGCCTATATGATAAAATAAAATATTCTTGTCACCACTTGTTTTGTTGAACTTTTAATGTAGTTTTTAAATATGTATGTTTTATTTTTTATTTCTATACCAATATTTAAATAAAATAGATAGAAAAAACTTGAGATTTTTCTTCGTTTTGCGCAACGGGAAGAAAGATATAGGACGGAGGGAGTATGATGTGATAGTTAGGGTATGAAAAAGTAAGGGGTAAAAGTGACTTTTTAATAGAAATAAGAAGTGTTTTGTGGGACGGATAAAAAAAGAAAGGAGAAATGTTTTATGGGACGGAGGGAGTATTATTCTACAATATTATCCGCAAGCATGGTTCTTGCCACTTCCTATACATGCCTATTTTTCCTTTCTACCACTCCATTTTTTCGAGGGATTTTTGGTATGGAGAATTCGTGTAAGATTCCACAGCTGTCACAGTAGTTGCTCAATGGTTGACTATCAAACTCACCTCCATGATCGCTCCTTACACGAATAACTTTCTTGATTTTCAGTTGCTTCTCATTTTGCATCTTGTTGCACAAAGAGCTAAACGCATCTAAAGCATAATCCTTGTGTCTCAAGAAACTCACCCATGTATATCTAGTATAGTCATAGGTAGGGTATGAAAACGTACGATAAAAATAGTTTTCTAATTGAAAATAGAAGTGTTTTGTTAGAAGTAAAAAATTTGAAAGAGGAAGTGTTTTTGAGAATGGAGGGAGTAGTATTTAGTTCTTTGATTTGTACAATGTTTGATTTTAGGAGTATTAAAATTAATTACATAGATATCTAATTAATTAATTTGTGGAGTTGTCATTGACAAAATGTGTTCACATGAAGCTGATTTATGCTAATAATTTAGACCACCACTAATGCCCTAGTTGTTTTAACTAAGAAAAATAATGACAAAATTACTTATTTTTACTTATTAACTTTTTAATTATTTTATTAATTAAAAATTTTGTAAAGTTTTCTGTCCTGCACCGCACGAGTAAGAACTTAGTATTAATATAAAAGAAATCACTCTAAATCAGGTTTCAAATAAAAAATGAGTCGAATCATTTTTTTGTGGTGTGCACCATATTAGTCAAAATAATGAGTAAATTCTATAATTGGTCCTTTATAACATGAGGGTTTTCATATTTAGTCCTTTATTATCAAATATTACTCCCGTAGTCCTTTTTTTAAGGGTAACCTTTCCACAAATGGTCCTTTTTTGATCTTCTGCCGTGTTGGTGTTAATTTAAAGGCTAAAAGTATAATTTGACATCAACATTATGTCTAGTGATGTGTTCTGATATTGGTTAAGTGGATAACACAAAAATAATGACTATGATTGTAGGCTAGGATTCTGACGAAAGATCACATTTGTAGACTATCGTTGTCGTAAAAAGCGACTGTAATTCACAAACGACGCAAACGGAACAGCCTTTGGAATTGTGCATGACAAAAAAGATATATTATCATTGTGAAATTACACTTTTAGCCCTCAAATTAACACCAACATTATAGAAGATCAAAAAAAGGACTATTTGTGGAAAGGTACCCATAAAAGAAGGACCACTGGGATAATATTTGATAATAGAGGACTAAATAGGGAAACCCCCCTATTATAAAGGACCAATTATAGAATTTATTCCAAAATAATCAAATGGCTTGATAAAGGATATCCGATCTTCCCTCGAAAAAAATCCCATCTCAATTTAATTTATATGTGGTACAAAGTTTTTTTTGTTTATACGGCCATAGACATTATGATTTCACCATTCCAACTCTATCTATTCTATCCCTGAAATTATTCGGAGAGATTTCCATAACATTACCGGGTAATTAATGTCACGAGAACCGTCTCGTAAATTATTAGCCCATTTAGGTATTTACATGGGCGGGCCTGGCCCGACCCGGATTTAATGGGCTAAATTCTTTACCCATACCCGCCTATCTTTGCGGGCAGGACTGCCCACTGGGCCGCCCGGCCCGGATAAAACATTAAGAATTTTTTTTGTACAAAAAAATTAAAAGAAAACATTGAACTCTTTTTTAATGTTTAAAATAAAATAACCAGTCACCATATTTATATAGAAAGTATAATAGAGATATTGTTGCATAATTAATAAACTCATCATATTGATTCATTAAAAGAGTATTGATTTTTGTTTAAAAGAGGTGAGTGATTTAAACTATTATACATGAATTATAGAAAATTCTGAAATTTATATTGGCTAGGTAATTAATAATAAAGTAAATAAATTTGATGAATATGGGCGGGCCTGTTGGCCCGGATGGTCTAAAAGTAACTTTCAGATCCGCCCATATATAATTCGGGCTTGGACCGGCCTGCCCATTTGGGTATTAAAGGTTGTCCGTATCCGTCCTTTTTAAAGGGCGGGCCGAACGGGCCAACCCTTGTTTGCACAGGTCTAATTTTAAATACACTTATTTTTAACACAACAAACACACACAACTTATTCTCATTATGTTCATAATTCCTCTAAAATATATTATATTTTTTTAATTATCTCTACAAAATATTTGAAAAATGAGATCATCATTTTATTCAAATCTTATTATATTAATGTAATTTTTTATTGAATGTAATTTTTTAATTAATGAGTTATTTTCGTTTAAATTCAATTAAATAATAATATTTATTAATTTAATTTTAGAAGATTTGTATTCAAAAATGTAAAAAAATAAAGGTTTGAAGCCCTTGTTTGAAGCCAAGGGCTTCAAACCCATTTCCAATGAAATTTTAGTGTAAGTTAAATCCGATGTAATAGAGAGATTAAATAATAATATTTATTAATTTAATTTTAGAAGATTTGTATTCAAAAATGTAAAAAAATAAAGGTTTGAAGCCCTTGTTTGAAGCCAAGGGCTTCAAACCCATTTCCAATGAAATTTTGGTGTAAGTTAAATCCGATGTAACAGTGAGAGAAAGTTTGAAGTCCCAGTTTAAAAACACGGGGCTTCATGACCATTTCAGTGCTCTTATTACTCCGATTTCAAGCTAAGTGTCACACAACTTAAGGCTTCAACGACAGGCGACACCATATTCTCTCTCAATTTCGCCTCTCTCTCCCTCTGTCTTTATCTGAACGCACTGAACAAAATGAGAGAAAAAATCAAAGCACCCACATGGCCACAACCTTATCTTCCGTTTTTCTATTACTCGGTAATAAAATAAGGAAATTACTAAATTAGGTCTCTTAAAAAATGGCGTTAATTTAAAAATCCCTTTAAAAAAACGGGTCCATATCTATTTTTTTGGTGGTAATGAACCATGGACATTGTGATAAAATTAAGTGAATTTTAAATAGAATGTGGCATAAACTTAAATTATGTTTTAAAAAAAGGCCACATTACATGAAATTTGAAAATCCAAAATTATTATTTTTATAATTTGTGATGAAGGGTCATAAGGATAATACATAAATTCTTAGTATAAGATAAATGTCACATAAACTTTTTAAAAAAATATCTAACTTGCTATTTTCTCTCAATTATTAACTTTGGCTATATGCAGGTGAAACTATATCAATAACTGATATTTTCAGGACGTATAAGCACACAACAAAATTTATGCAAACCGATATGATAGATATCGGTGAAGGACAATCATTTTCCAAGACAATTGTACGTTACCATTTCCAGGATTAGAAGTCGTTCGGGATTGAAGATTTTGTTTTGTAACAATGAAAATAAACTACATTTTGAGACCACCAATGTTCTGTACAAAGAGGTTTTCAAAAATATTAGAAAATTTATATTCTGCACAAATAATTAAACATTGGGAGAAAGACCAAACTAGAACTAAAACATTGAGAATATATACCAAAATAGGACTTCCAAGTTTTTATTCCCGAAATAGGACTTACATTATCATACATGATCATATATATTACCAAAAAAGTATAGTAATTTGCACATGTACACTGCCACATAACCACAACGCAAAGTCACATTACCATAGTGCCAAGTCCTATTTCGGAAAAAAAAACATGAAAGTCCTATTTTGGTACTTTTCTCTATGTTTTAGTCCTATTTAGGATGATTTTTATTAAATATTTATGTTAACTATATTCAATGATATTATATATAGTTTACATATAATATATTTCTCAGACTATAGATTTTAAGATTAAAAATTATATTTTACTTTTAAATTAATCTAATTTTAGAAACTTACATGTTCCCGTGTGTAGTGAAATCTACTATATATATATATATATATATATATATATATATTATATATATATATAATATATATATATATATATATATATATATATATATATATATATATATATATATATATATATATATATATATATATATAATATATATATAATATATATATATATATATATATATATATATATATATATATATATATATATATATATATATATATATATTATATATATATATATATAATATTATATATATATAATATATATATATATATATATATATATATATATATATATATATATATATATAATATATATATATATATATATATATATATATATATATATATATATATAGGATCCAAAAGTCAAGATGAGAACTTATTCAAAGCAAAAAGTTTTTTTGTCATGTTGAATATATAACATACCAAATGGTCTTCTTATTTTACAGCATGCCATAACCAGTCTATCATAATTTAAATCCAACATTTACTTCAGATGCAAGTAATAAAGAGGTACCGTACCCAACAGTAGAGAACCAGAGGGGGATAATGAACCATATGGTTGTTACTCGTGCGTGGCATCCTCTCCCCTCAAGCTTCAGTTAGACTCTGATGGATCTTTCTGCAGATCGAAGAACATCAACCATATCTCATTAACTCTGCCTAGAAACTCAAAGGGAGAGTTGTATGATACGACCACTGGGACGCCGGATGTAGGAGAGGAACCAAGAGGTGAAACAACGTCAACGGCGCCAAGGAGAAGTGGTCGGGTCAGAGGCGCACCGCGATGGCAAGAGGATTACGACATGCAGTAACTATATTTTATTTAATTCATGCTATTATCATTTAATTATTATTGTAACGTAGATTTTTCTAGGTGAGCGAATTATAAACTCCTTCGAGGTTTTTTTTTACGGTTCTTTACCTCATCGCTTTTATTGAACCGTCAGGATAGATAATTTAGTAATTAGGGTTTGGGATTCTCTACATATAAATAGAGAATACCTATTTATGTAATGATAAGCAAGTTAAACTCCTAAAACCCTAGCCTCCTTTTCTCTTCTTCCTCCCTACCGTACGCTGTACGTAGGTTCCCTCTCCCCCCCTTTTGGTTTCTCTTTCTATCCCCCTTCAACAGCAAGGTATTGAAGCCAGGAGGAGCTCTAATCCTTCCCTTGGGTGATTCAGGATCGTATCATTGTACTGGACTGTTGGGATTTTAAGCGCGTAAGACACCGAAAAATATTGAGAACACCAGAAAAATGAGAGAACAAACACAAGAAGAATATATGAGAGAAAAAATTATATCTTCACTATTTCAGAACGATACACAAAAAACTCTCCCTGTTTACAAGTGCTAAATACCAGACACTTATAAACAGACCTTTCACACCCTACACCCGGATGTATTTTCCGAGTAACTAAAAACCAGTTACTCCCCACACTCACTCACACAATGTTGGTGATATCTTGTGTAACACCTCTCTCTTTTTTCTCCTTCCCCCCTACGGTATTGTTGCATGGCTTTTAAATAGCCAAATACATAATATATGGGGAATATTCTAGCTCACACTTCCAAGAGAAAGAAAACAAAACTCTTAAAGGTTCTCCTGCAACTCCAACTCACTTCTTGGTTGTTTCCACCAAGCTACATCTTTTTTTTCTTTTTTTTTTGTTTCAATTATTTAATCAAAATATCTCAACAAACTCCACCTTGATTAAATAAAAACTTGGTCCGGCTCCACCTCGCTCGTTCCGGCGAGGTCACAGCTTCCACCAACTGGAGAAACTTTAAACGTCACCCGCTTCTTCCATGCAAATGCTCCGCTCGTTGCACTTGTAATTTTTCCTTCTGACAGCTTCCGTGTCAAATCTTTTTCAACAAGTTTACACAAGCCCTTTGACAAAACTCCTTTTGCTACCACCATTGCTCCCTTAGAAATTTTTAATACTCCACCTTGAGCAAAAATTCGGCAGCCTTCTGAATCTAAAGCCCCCAATGAAATCAAATTTCCTTTTAGACCCGGTACATGTTTCACTCCAGTTAATGTTCTCACCACGCCATCAAACATGCGAACTTGCACTGTTCCGACCCCTGTAACTTTGCTCCGTGCACCATTTGCCATCTTCACAGCACCCCTATCACAAGTTTGATACGTATCAAACTTTTCCTTAACTGAACACATGTGAAACGAACAACCCGAATCTAATATCCAATCCGATTTACCTAGACTCTTTGTGGTTGCCAAAAACAAGTCTTCTTCACTTTCTTGGTTCGAACTTTCTGCAACCGCAGTCACGGGTGTTTTCCCGTCCTTCTTTTCCTTCCTCCTCTTTGGACAATCCCTTTTGAAATGACCCTCTTCATCGCAGTAGTAACACCGAAAGCTTTTACTACTCGATTTGAAGCGTTGGGACGCGCCGCCCCTATCTTTAGACCGTCCTCGTTCCCGACCAGCTCCTTTTGCTACCAAAGCTTGACCGTCGTTTGATACCCCGTTGCCACCCCGCCGAGTCTCGTTCATCAACAACGCAGCAACTACTTCATCAAATTTTAAGGTCTCTTTTCCAAACAAAAGCGTGGTCACGATGTTGTCAAAAGATGAAGGCAATGAAGCCAACAAAAGCAGCGCCTTGTCCTCCTCTTCAATCTTCACATCAATGGATTCCAACTCTGTTGTAATCTTGTTGAATTCATCCAAGTGCCCATTAAAGTTAGCTTCCTCCGCCATTTGGAGACCAAATAATCGTTTCTTCAAGTATAGCCTACTTGTCAACGATTTCGACTTGTACCGGCTCTCCAGCTTGTCCCAAATATCCACCGGGTCTGTCAAACCGAGAACCTCCCGAAGAGTATTATTTGCAAGGCATAGGCATATTGTACTTGTTGCCATGTCCTTCAAATCCTCCCACTCTTCTTCCGACAATTTTTCCGGTTTGTCGTTCTTCCGGTGTTTGGCCCACTCAGCATCCGTCATTTTTTCTGTCCTCTGAACCTTCACCTTCAGAGCTTTGATTGTCCCTTCCCGAGTAAGAACACTTTTTACTCGTTGTTGCCACAGAGTAAAATCACCACGTCCATCGAAAGGTTCGACGGAAACATTCGAACTTTTCACCGATGCCATTTTTCAAGTTCTTCGACTTTCTTCTCTTACCGCTGAGAAATCCCTCCGCCCCAAATGTAACTTGGCTCTGATACCAATTGTTGGGATTTTAAGCGCGTAAGACACCGAAAAATATTGAGAACACCATAAAAATGAGAGAACAAACACAAGAAGAATATATGAGAGAAAAAATTATATCTTCACTATTTCAGAACGATACACAAAAAACTCTCCCTGTTTACAAGTGCTAAATACCAGACACTTATAAACAGATCTTTCACACCCTACACCCGGATGTATTTTCCAAGTAACTAAAAACTAGTTACTCCCCACACTCACTCACACAATGTTGGTGATATCTTGTGTAACACCTCTCTCTTTTTTCTCCTTCCCCCCCTACGGTATTGTTGCATGACTTTTAAATAGCCAAATACATGATATATGGGGAATATTCTAGCTCACGCTTCCAAGAGAAAGAAAACAAAACCCTTAAAGGTTCTCCTGCAACTCCAACTCAGTTCTTGGTTGTTTCCACCAAGCTACATTTTTTTTTTCTTTTTTTTTGTTTCAATTATTTAATCAAAATATCTCAACATGGACCACTGCATACAAGGTCGTGTTCTCTCCGGCGTGGCTTTTCTTGATGGCGTCGAGCCACTCTGTTCCATTGAGGCTGGCACTTAATGCTTCTGCTTCCTTCCCAACATTCATATCGGACACGAACCCTCCGAATCGCCTCACTGCTGCCACATATGTTTCCCCCATCTTTGCAAGTGTTGAATATATATATATATATATATATATATATATATATATATATATATAATATATATATATATATATATATATATATATATATATATATATATATATGTATATATATATATATATGTATATATATATATATATATATATATATATATATATATATGTATATATGTATATATATATATATATATATATTCCGTATGTATAATCAATTCATGATCTTCAAATCCATTTAAAAGGAAATTAATGATCGATTTTGTATTGCAAGGATTATTTGTTTACTTAATTCGCAGATTGCCATCCCGCCTTATGATGAGGATTTGTTTCCTTTTAGTTTTAAGGAATGATAGTGGAAATAAATGCAAGTTTTAAAATTCATTCAATTTCTTTTGATTTTTTTCTCTCCCCAAATCTTTTCTCGATCAAAACCCGTTTCTAATTGTGTAAACGGATATTAATCGGATCGGATTTGTCATTACCAAATCCGCAAATGTTTATTTTTGTCAGATATCGAATTCGGATATGGATCTTGACGGATACTGAAAATCAAAACCGTATCAGCATCTGTCGGATATTGGTCGGATATATCCGTATCCGTTTCCAATTTTTTAAATCAAATTAAAAAATACTTTAATTTTAAATTAAAATAAAGTTAAACTATTACTAAATCAACTATAATTTGTAATGGCCTAGTTATTTTCTTTGTTTTCATGATTTGTGAAATTCTACGATAAATTCATATGATAAAAAGATATACACAACACATATATACACATATTTTTATATGTCTGTATATATTTTTATGTGTCTTCACATTTATTTTGTATTTAAAATTGTGTTATATTTTGAAATATTATTAATAGAGAAACAAAATAGAAACATAAAGAATTAGGAAAAATTATATATAACGAATCAGATATTCGGATAAACAGTTATTTAAACGGATGCATATTCGGATCGGATTTTAAACGGATCGGATATACAAATACCAAATCCGTATCCATTTAGTAATCGGATATCCTTAATCGGATACGGGTAATATCCGTTTAAAACAGATGCATGCGGACGGTAATCGAATTTTCGGCTATTTGTTGACAGCCATAGGCCTTTTCGGAGTCGGCTACCAGAGCTTTAGGAAGTAAAGTCTCATCTTCCAAATTGCATGAATACTTCATTGCTCATATACTCATTCCGTTATACTCCCTCCGTCCCCTAGTTTTTGTTCACGTTTGACTTGTGGAAGTGTTCATCTAAGCATTTTGACTCATCAAATTCTCTCAATGTGTAAGCCTAAATATGTCATGTGTGATCTTGTTTGATTTGTCTTAACATATAGATTATTAATATATAATTTTTATAATTTTTTAATATACAAATTACAAGATAAAATGGATTAAAGAAGTGCATTGGATGATGTGTAAAAATGAAAGAGGACAAAAAGTGGGGACGGAGGGAGTATATTTCAATTCTTTTGTTGATTTCAATTCAACCTTATATTTTTGTTTGCATGTTTTCTATCTTTAGCTCAGGAAGCTCCGAAAACAAAATCGTTTATACTCCCCATTTTTTGAAGTTCTCAAAAAAAGTTTTTACTCTTTTTTTCGGAAAATAAAAAACAAAAATTGTTAATTTGAGACATAAAGATGCAGTATATATTATTTTTTTCAAACACAAATCATTCTAAATTTTAGTAACATTAAAAAAATAATTTTAAAAGAAATTAAAAAACCTTATTTAATAAAAGAAATAATATAAAAAAAATTAAAATATTATTACTCCGTAACTAATGGTCAGTACGTAAAGAATGCTCAACTTGGCTTTTTGCATAATATATTTTTTTTTCATCAAATTTTTAAAGTATTAGTATTATATTGTACTAGTACAATCTTTAACTAAGAATTAATTTCATTATGGAAAATATATACTTGGGGGATTTGACCTCAAGTAAACACTAAGACAACGGCAGACACATAAAAACATATGCTAGTTACTATATTATGCATCCCACTTATAGAAGGGCTTAAAATCACTGTCCTTAGGGAACTCGCCTCCGGCAAAGTAAAACCCAAGAACATCGACTTTCCAAGTGGAGTACGTCTCATTCACGGCAAACTCTTTGTGGGCGTTATAAACCTCAAAGCTTTTGGATTTGGAGCCCCAATTGAAATCGCACCAGAACAGAGTTGATGCCCAGAAGTTAACGCGAAACCGAATCTCGCGCTCTTGGTTCTCCCCCATGGTCCACACCCCCAGATCATCGGATTTAGATCGGCAGTGCACCTGCAGGTTCGGAGCATGGAGCGTATTGTTGGCCGGGATCGAATCTCGAATACGCACCACCTTTTTTGGGAAGATTAGGCTAGCAGCACTGGGCGGCGCTACTATCGCGCAAGAGACGACGATGATTAGTGAAAACGTGATGAATGGGAAAGTTGATTTTGAAGAAATCGCCATCTTACTTGAATCAATTCTGAGCTTGATAATTCCGTAAGGATCGATTTTATTCCGTAAATACGTATTATATGTACAATTAATTCATGATCTTCAAATTAAATGCATGCGTAAGGATCGATTTTATTTGTTTACTTAATTCGCAGATTGCCATCCCGCCTTATGATGAGGATTTGTTTCCTTTTAGCTTTAAGGAATGATAGTGGTGGAAATAAATGCAAGTTTTAAATTTCATTCAATTTCTTTTGATTTTTTTCTTTTCTCCCCAAATCTTTTCTCGATCAAAACCCTTTTCGGAGTCCGCTTCGTACCCAAGCTTTAGGATGCCAGAGAAACTGGGAAGTAAAGTCTCATCTTCCAAATTGCGTGAATACCGTACTTCAATTCATTGGTCATATACTCATCGTTCTACTCCCTTCCTTTCTCAAAAGAGTTCCTCTTTTGACTTTGAAGGAAAATAAGAAAGTGTTAAATTGTAGCTGACTTTCCAATTTTGCCCTTGATGTGATGGGTAAAGTAAGATGTGATAATTTAGTTGTTAGTGAAAAAGTATGATGTGATAGGTAGAGTATGAAAAAGTAGGGGTAAAAGTGGTTTTTTAATAGAAAAGGGTAGTGTTTTAAGAAAAACAAAAAAACGAAAGAGGAAGGGTTTAAAGAAACGGGGGGAGTATTAAATATTTCAATTCTTTTTTTGATTTCAATTCAACTTTATATTTTTGTTTGCATGTTTCTTTAGCTTTGGAAGTTCCGGAAACATAATCGTTTACTAAGTATAAGTTATACTACAAAATATTTGCACTAAATAGCACTAAAACATAAGTCATTTTTCTAAATAGCACTTAAATTGTTTTATTCCCTAAATAGCTCTTCATGAAGTCCATAATGTCTAGTCATGACCAATATTTACTTAAATAATGACTAATTGATAATGACTAAAAATGCAAGATTGGAAAAAAAACCAATTGTGATGCTATTTAGGAAAAGTTATTATGGACTATGTTTTAGTGCTATTTACGTAAATTCCCCTTATACTATTTAAATATACATTAAAAAGTCTATGTATTAAGAAGTCAAAATAATACTTTATTTCATCAAAATTTCAATGAAATTACACAAACAAACAAAAGCTATCGAGAAGTCATAATGTTGACAGTGATATCCAATAAGGGTTGTAAATGGATAACTGAAAATTTGATTACTGTCCGCATCCATATCCATTTATATTAAAAATATCTACATCCGTTAAAAGCGGTTATTCTCCGTATCCGATTAAGGATAACCGATTGCTAAACATACACGGATTTGGTAATCATACATCCGATCTATTTATTATCCGCTTCGCATTGACATCCATTTAAATAACCGCTTATCCGTGTATCCGATCCGTTATATAGAGTTTTTCTTAATTTTTTATTTTTATATTTTGTTTCTGCATTGATATCTCAAAGTATAAGACATTTTTATATGCAAAATATATGTGTAGACAAAAGTACAATATTTAATTAAAAAACATCCTATACTAGTACAAAAAATAAAAAAGAAAAGAAGTAAATGACTGAATTCAAATGGGACTGTCCTTGGGACCAATTCATCTCCAATGCAAAAAAAATCAAAGTGGGATGTCAGCATGAGAGAGGGTGGGACTTGAAACTCTCTCTTAAAAAAAATGTAATGGACATGCTCTTACATGCAAGCCAATATTTAAGGACAAATTTCTTATTGGAAAATGATGGAGTCATAAACATACAATTCACAAACTTCACAAATTTACTTTTGTAGATTTTAAATTAAAATATTTTTTATTATTTAAGTGTATCTTATTTATAGGAAAATACTAAAAAAGAAAACTTGTGAACTTTGTGAACAACTTATTTATGACTCTAGCATTACTCTTTTTTATTACCTCCGTCCCATTGTTTTTGTCCACATTTGACTTTTGGAACTGTTCATCTAAGCACTTTGACTCATCATAGACTTTTAATGTGTAAGTCTAAAAATAGTCATGTGTGATCTTGTTTGATTCGTCTTAACATATAGATTATTAATATATAATTTTTTAATATACAAATTATAAGATAAAATGGATTAAAGAAGTGTATTAGATAGTGTGCCGAAAGATAAATGGACAAACGGGAGTATTTAACATAAATGGGGTAGATCTGAGTGGATAAATTTTTTATTGGGCTTACAAGTTGTGTATGTCTGGATCAAGAAGCCCAAGCCAATATTCAGTTATTCACGCATGACACTAGCCGGCTAGCCCCGGCCTGTTTCCTGTTCGGAAGCAGCGAGGCGAGCTGAGGACGGAGTCCGCCGGAGCGGGGATGAAGACGACTACGGAAATGGAGATCGGCCGGCGATGATTAAGACCCGAACCAGCAGCGAAGCATCGTCAACGCAAGTGTCAGGGGTTCGTCAAGGGTATAATCTGCGATCCATTGTTTTCTTCTCCTTCGTTTTTGTCCGATGCCGACTGTGTACTCTCAGTGTTTTAATGTGTAGTTAACAATTTCAGTTTATTGTGTATGTTTTCTGATTTTGGACTGATTCAGATGAAGTGATAAAGTCCAATGCAGGAGGATTCAGAGATGGGGAAGAATCCTCGAGGATGAACGATAAAGACCAAGGATTGAAGTCCTGATCAAAATGTGAGAGAAGAGAGAGAGAGAGAAGTTATGTGAAATGAGATTAAATGTCTTCTTATTCCAACCAGAGCTTGAATACAAGTATATAAAGGCCTTGAGCCCCCGAGCTTAGCTAACCGTCTAACAGACTCAATCACCATCTAACCGTATCTAACCACCACACACACGTGGCAAGGCAAAGCATGTATCATTCCTCCCCCCATTAAAGAGAAGGACCTTTATTCAATTATTTACAAACAAATTGACATTACACAATTAACAGAAAAATTCAGGAAACCTCCGCTCCATGTCCTTGGAATCCCTCCAAGATGCATCCTCTACATTCTGCCCTTCCCATTGCACTAAATATTGGACAACAGCTCTGCCACCTTGCTTGATCATCCTCCTTTCTAAAATTGCTGCAGGTTTAAGAACTCCAACATTTCTTCCCTGTAGCCATCCTGGTATATGTGGTTGCTTTGGCAGGGCTCTCTTAAATGCTTTGAGTTGGGACACATGGTAAGTGTGGTGGACTTGAGCTGATGGGGGCAGTTGTAGCCTGTATGCTACTGAACCCACCTTGGTCAGTATTTGAAATGGACCATAAAATTTGGGAGCTAATTTTTGGTTAGACCTTGCTTGCACTGTCTGTTGTCTATATGGTTGTTGCTTAAGCCATACCCAATCACCCACTTCAAAGTGCCTCTCAGATCTATGCTTGTCAGCCTGCACCTTCATCCTGTTTTGAGCTCTTAACAGTTGAAATTTCAGCATCTGTATCATGGCCTCCCTTCTTTGTAAGGACCTATCCACAGCCTCCACTTTTGTTTCACCGGGAAGATATGGAAGATGGATGGGGGGTGGTTGACTATATACCACTTCATATGGTGTCATCTGAATGGATGAGTGAAAGGAGGTATTGTACCACCATTCAGCCAAAGGTAGCCAGCTACTCCACTCCTTTGGGTGTTCACTGCACATACACCTTAAGTAGGCCTCCAAACACCTATTAACCACCTCTGTTTGCCCATCAGTTTGAGGATGGTAGGAAGTGGACAGCAGCAACTCAGTTCCTTGGACTGTCATCAAAGCCTTCCAGAAATCACTTAGAAATATCTTGTCTCTATCACTCACAATAGTTTGAGGCCACCCATGTAGCTTGAATACATGATCCAAATAGACTTGAGCTACTTCTGCTGCTGAAAACGGGTGACTGAGTGCCATGAAGTGTGCATACTTACTCAATCTGTCAACAACAACAAAAATGACTTCTTTATTGCCAGATTTTGGAAGACCTTCTATGAAGCCCATAGAGATATCCCTCCAAACTTCATTGGGTATTGGTAGAGGTTGCATTAATCCAGGATATGAACTATTATCATACTTGCAACTTTGACAAACCACACACTGTCTGATGTGATGTTGTACATCTCTATTCAAACCCTTCCACCAAAACAACCCTTTTAACTTTCTTCAATGTAGCATCCCTACCCGAGTGTCCTCCAGTGGCTGAGTTGTGCACCCAATTCAGGATTTGGGTTTTTAGATTGGAATTTGGTCCTATGACCAATTTCCCTTTCCTCCATAGTAACTCGTTTTGGAAACTGTATTTATTCATTGTCTCTCCTCCTTGTAGTTTGCGTACAAACCCCACTCAAGTTACTATCCAACTGATAGCTCTCTTTAATGGTTGTTAATACATCAGCTTGCACTCCAGGTATAGCCAAGGCTAACAGTTCCGACCCCTTGATTCTTGATAAAGCGTCTGCAACCACATTTTCAGTTCCCTTCCTATAATGTATTTCATATTGGAATCCCATAAGTTTGGATAACCAGAATTGTTGGAAAGGGGTTGAAATCTTTTGCTCTAAAAGCCACTTCAAACTCTTTTGATCTGTAAGGATCACAAAGGAGTTGCCACTCAGGTATTCTTCCCATTTTTGCACTGCATGGACCACAGCCAAAAGTTCCTTCTCATATACTGATAGCTGTTGCCACTTAGGTCCCAACGTCTTGCTTAGAAAAGCCAGAGGATGGTTATCTTGCATAAGTACAGCCCCAATAGCATATGCAGATGCATCTGTTTCTACCACAAAAGTCTTAGAAAAATCAGGAAGAGCCAAAACTGGGGCTGTAGACAGGGCTGATTTCAATTGTTCCAAAGCCTCAGAGGCTTCCTCATTCCACCGGAAGTCCCCCTTCTTTAGGAGTTGTGTTAAAGGTTTTGATATGAGCGCATAATTCCGCACAAATTTCCTATAGTAACCCGCCAACCCAAGGAAGCCTCTCAATTCCTTGATGTTAGTAGGCCTAGGTCATTCTCTTATTGCCTTAACTTTTCTTGGGACAGTGGCAACCCCTTCTCCTGAAATGAAGTGACCCAAGTATTCCACCTTATCAGTTCCAAACTCACATTTGGATCTTTTGGCTACCAGCGTATTGTTCCTCATGATCTCCAGCACTTGTTTCAGATGTTCAACATGGGTTTCCATTGAATTGTTGTATACCAATATATCATCAAAGAAAACCAATACAAACTTCCTCAATAGTGGCCTGAACACCTGATTCATGAGGCTTTGGAATGTGGCTGGGGCATTAGTAAGGCCAAATGGCATTACCAAGAATTCATAATGCCCAGCATGTGTTTTAAATGCAGTTTTAAAAACATCTTCCTTGTCCATTCTGATTTGGTGATAGCCTGATCTTAGGTCAATCTTACTGAACACCTTAGCACCAGCTAGTTCATCCATGAGCTCCTCTACCAATGGAATAGGGAACTTATCTTTAATTGTTTGCTTGTTGAGTTCCCTATAATCCACACATAGCCTCCAAGTACCATCCTTCTTGCCCACTAAGACCACTGGAAAGGCAAAAGGACTACAGCTGGGCTGAATTATTCCTTTTTCCAACATTTCATCAATCAACTTCTCAATTATGTCCTTTTGTCTAAGGGCATACCTATAAGGCCTGATACTTATTGGGGTAGCTCCCTGTTTCAAGGGTATCCGGTGATCATACAGGCCCCTAGTTGGTGGCAAGCCAATAGGTTCTTCAAACACATCCTCATATTGCAACAACATCTAATTTATAATTGAAGGTGTTGCTCTAGTATTAGAACTTAGACAGTTCCATTTTTCTCTTTGACCAGATTGATCCTTCAGCTCTTCTGCCAAGAGCACCTGCAGCATACACAAGTGGCAAGCATCCTCCATTGCTTTAGGCAATTGTGACTCCTCTAAGATTTTTACTTTAGGACCTTAGCTTGTAACCCCCTTAGTATATGTCCCTTTCCTTAGAATTGGAATTGCATTTGTAGATTCTTAAAGTTCCACGTAATAGTGCCCAAAGTACTCAACCATTGGATTCCCAGCACCATGTCACAACTTCCTAAAGGAATGAGAAACACATCTGCACAGAATTCAGTTCCTTGTAACTTCCATCTAAAATTCCTGCACCTATATTGGCACTTTAATGTACTTCCATCAGCCACAGTGACTGGTTGTAGTGATATAGGCTCCAGCTTGCACCCCAATCTTTTAGCCAACCCAATGTCCAAAAAATTGTGAGTACTGCCAGAATCCACTAGAATCTGAATAGCCTTCCTTCCAAAGTGTCCAGTGACTCTCATAGTTTGGTACCCTGTTATTCCATTAACCGCATGGAATGAAATACACAGTTCTGTTTCCAGTAATTCAAAGTCCTTGTCCTCATCAAAAACCTCCTTATCTTCTGTGTCATCTTCCAACTCATTCCCAGGAATCTCTACCAGAAATAGTTGAGTCTTCTTAATTTGACACTTGTGGCCCTTCTCATAAGCTTGATCACAAAAGTAACACAGCCCTTTTGCAATTTTTTCAGCCCTTTCAGCAGCTGTCAAGACCTTAGTAGGTCTAAAACTCCTTGCTGTACTGCTTGATGAAGTTGTGCTACTGGTTGAGGAATTTTGAGGGTTGTAGTGGCTTTTGTAATCAGAATATGAACTACCATTTTTATAACTAGCAGTTCCTTTTGGTGTGGGCAGGATGGAGGCTGTGTTTCGTGGTAATTGTGTTCTAGGAGTGTCTCTAACTGCTTGAACAGACTCTTCCTGTAATCTGGCAAACTGCACAGCATCATCAATGGTCAAAGGTTTTAAGGCCTTCACAAATGATTTCAGATGTGGTTTTAAACCTCCCACAAAGTTGTCCACAAAATAATCATCTGGTAGCACAGGAGTTTTCTGCAGCATCAATGACTTCAACTCTTCAAATCTCTCTAAATATTCTTCAATGGTCCCAACTTGAATCAATTTGTTAAATTCCTCTACTAGTTTACTGTCAAGTTCTTCTTTGAATCTACCACACACATCAATGATGAATTCATCCCATTCTTCTCTTTTTTTGACAGCAATGTAACTAGCAAACCATACCTCAGCCTTCCCTGTCAAATGGATTGAGGCTACATCCATTTTCTGATTTTCAGGGATTTTACAGAGACTGAAATAACGTGTGCATTTCTTCACCCAATTCCTAGGGTTAGAGCCATTGAACGAAGGAAATTCAAGTTTAGGCAAAAATTTAAAAGCAGTTCTGTCACCTCCTTCATTTCCGATGATCTCTGACGACGATCTATTCTCATTATTGCTTGATTTTTCAAGCAACTCCATCATTTTCTCGAACATATTCTGTTGTTCTGCTCTAATTTCTTCGATCTTCTGATTTTGAGACGCCAATTGTTGTTCGAGTATCATCTTCAGCTGACTGTTCTGGTTAATCTCCATGTTTGACTCTTGCTCAGATCTGGATTGTTTCCTCGTTCTTGCCAGGATGGGAACTTGCTTTGATACCACTGATAAAGTCCAATGCAGGAGGATTCAGAGATGGAGAAGAATCCTCGAGGATGAACGATAAAGACCAAGGATTGAAGTCCTGATCAAAATGTGAGAGAAGAGAGAGAGAGAAGTTATGTGAAATGTGATTAAATGTCTTCTTATTCCAACTAGAGCTTGAATACAAGTATATAAAGGCCCTGAGCCCCCCGAGCTTAGCTTACCGTCTAACAAACTCAACCACCATCTAACCGTATCTATCCACCACACACACGTGGCAAGGCAAAGCCTGTATCATGAAGCTTCTGATTCTATTGAAGAATTGATTACGTTTCTGTTTTGAATCCAATATGTTCTATGTTTGATATATTATTTTGTTTGTGTGCAATGGTTGATCAACATA